>JAZHYW010018833.1:0-13206 GCA_037355805.1 Ixodes ricinus | reverse complement strand
AATAGCTGATTTCAGTATACGTACCTCCACCATGAAAGGTTCTCCAATGGCACGAGTGTTTCTGACGGTACTAAGCTATCCCTTTACCACTTCCCGAATTCGCGGTTCGAGCGTCGAGCAGTTGTAGACATAGCGGCATCTATGTTGGGTCGGGAGAGCCGCGGCACCGCTATAAGGCCAAGCACGAAGATCTGCGTCGCCGCGAGTAACGGTGATGCGATAACAGCGTACCCAGGCGAAATAAAAATGCTGGCAATACTTCTAAATTGAGCTTGTGGGTCAGCGTAAGCGTTTGTGACGACAGAGCATATTTTTGTATCAAAAAAGGCAAGCGTTCATACGTGACATGGTTCACATCCACCGCGTCGGCGACGAACCTGCTCAGCAAGAACAAAGTCTACACTAGCGGCGACATTGAGAGAGAAGGCTTGATTTCGGAAACCAGCGGTAGGCGTTTGCTAGTACACCTGCTTCGCTCTAATCAAGCGACGAGTTGTGAGCGCCAAGTACTTGCGCCTTTTACGCAATTCCTGCAGAAGCACGATGCGAGACGGCGCATGCGGGCGTCCCATAGTTACGTCACCAAGTGTTCAGTCCCTCGCGGCACCGCGTTCACAGCGCCGCGACTGCGTCGACCCGTAAGCTTCCCGTTTCAAGCGTTTCCAGGCTTCAGCCGCTGAATGCATCGACTGCATAGGCTTCGTGTTTCAGGTTTTCAGGCGGCGGGCGCCATGTTTGCCTTACCACAGCGGCGCGAGTGACGTCATGTCACGTGACATTTCGTAAACCAAGGAAACAACTGGTTTCGTTTTAAAGCAGACGTGACGATCATGTCACGTGACAAACCAAATTGCCTTGGCTCTAGTGACGTAATGTCACGTGAGAGAGGGCGTGGTTAGGTGCTGTGCGCGGATGTCGTTTGCTTGTATGCCACGGACGGGAGTGACCCCTCGACCACTATATGTGACTTAGTGGACGAGGTTACCAGCGGGGCAGTAAAGGACGCGGTGGAAATCCATGGAGACGCAAAGTGAGATAGCGCAGATAGCTGGAGAGTCAGTCGAATGTCTGGGGAAAGAGGGAAGGGGGAGTACAGGCAGGCAGCTGGAGGCTAAGAAGGGATACTGGTTGTAGGAGACTCGAACGTAACTGGAGATGAAGGGTGTCTACTGGCCAGGGTGAGAGTGGGCTGGAGTGTAAACGTTCGTTGCCTAGGCCGGAAAAGTGCGTCATAGACGCTATCGAGAGAAGCTAAGGAAGAGCTCTAGTGTAACTCAGAGGGAAATAGCCTAGTAGTAGTGCATGCGGGACGCGATGATCTGTTGAAGAAAGAGGCCAAGAACCTCGACAGACACAATTGTCGGGGTACGTAAGCTGAAGAAGGTCTCTCAGAACGTGCAGGCGCAAATATGCACGATCCCAGAGGAATCAGGGGACAGTTTTTGGACAGAGTAGTGGGTGGTGCAGAAAGCTTACCCGGATGGTGGGGGGATCAGGCAAACGACTTTGAGTACAAAGTATTGTAAGTAAACAGGGCGGTGTATAGAGGCTCCCTCGCACCCTTTTGCATGGGGCATCCACCACACAGTGGATTCACAGGTAGCACGATAGGAGTATAGGATTGGACATCGCGTCATGTGAGATTTCTTGGGGCCACACGGAGCCCTGAGGGCACCAGTGTAGATGCACCAGTACCACATGTACCCGTACCAGAGTAGGGGAAGCTCCTGAAGTGAGAGTACCGCAAAAGCAGCAGGGAGAGCAGGAGGAAGACTCGTAAAAATAGAGAAAAAGAATCTGACTCCAAATTAGGATTCATAAACATGTATGGAGGTAGAAACAGAATAAAGTGGCAGGAGATTGGTGAACAATCAGAGGCTGAAATCTCACAGTGTTTGGGGTAGTGGAAACTTTTTTAGAGAAGTCAGAAGAAGAACCATTGAACATGCCAGGCGACTCCTGGATGGGGATTCAGACGGAGGGGAGGTGAGCGCAAAGATGGAGGTCTAGGCAGGTGAGTTAAAGGGCAGGAGTGGGAAAGAGAAGGAAGGCTGCAGAGAACACTTATGGCGGAAATGTAGGATCTATCAGGTCTGGACTTACTCTTCTGGGGTTTCTTACCTCATGAAGCAGAAAATGGCTCAAGGGAGGAATATACAGAATACTTTACCATAATATCGAGAAACCTCAAAGAAATTGATCTTATTCTGGAAACAATTATCATAGGAGAGATCAGTGCCCACTTAGAAGAGTTTGGCGGATTCACAGATGCAACCGGAAAGTTGCTAGAACATTTCTGGGATGCCCTGGACCATGTGTTTGTTAATGCACAAGTAAAATGCGAGGCAAAACAACGTGGGAACGAAACAACTTACATTGAACAACAGGCTACTGCGTCATGTCCTACAAACTGTATGACAGGCTAGAAAGCATGGTGACAGATGAGGCAGTGCAGAAAGCTTAAGGGGTGACCACAAAAAAATTAATTAAATTTCGCGCATCCGAACCAGAACAACTATTTCCGGAACAAGCAGGCAAGCCGAAATTAAGTGAAGCTCAAATACAAAAAGTCGCTAAAAATGTTGAAAACATAGTATCGAAACAACAAAAAAGAAGACGGACGTATGAGGTTTTTAAAACGAATCTTTAAAATAGATTTAGAGAAGCCTCGAATTAAGTAAAGAAGAAAGCAAAAACGAAGACACAAGCCAAAAAGCTGGTGGGATAACAAGGTCAAAGCCGCCATATTGCGGCGTCGGGATACATCTAGTAGCATAAGTGAGCAAAGAAAATCAGCTGTCAGCTGACTTCTTTTGCCCACCTATGCTCCCTAGATGCTACTTTACCTTGTCTGCTGAAGTAGCATCAAAATTGGAAAACTTTCAAAAGCGGAAATGCACACATCGGCTTTAGTTCAGGTCAAAATTGGGAGAGCAGGAGTAGAGATGATGATGGAAATAAATTTAAAAAAAATCTATTGGAAGGCGGTAAAAAAGGTTTGGGAGCAGAAAAAAGCGCAGGGAGAGAAAGACAGGGGTTTTTCAACACATACTGACCACACAGGAGTCGAAAAGAGGATAGGGGAAGATGCACGGGAATTCATTAGGCGGACAATCGAAGAGGCTTTCGCCCAGCAGGCAGAGTGGGAGAGTGGATAGCACTGACAGTAGCAGTGTGGAGGAGCCGAATTGTATAACAATTGAGCCGGCCACAAAAGAATCTGAAAATGCAGAGAAAGTAAGGTTCCAGCAGGTACAGGGACAGGGCAAGACGACATACCCATGGAACTCATTATGACACTAGGAAAACAAACAAATTGAAATAACGGCATGTGGTTAGTCGAATAGATATGGTAGGAGAGATACCGAATGATTGGAAACTAAGTAAAATAACACTAATATATAAAGAAGAGCAAACGAAAAAAAACACCATTACGGCATATCGCCCAATAAAGGTAACTTCAGTTATATGCATATTAGCTTTGCAGCTTGCAACTGCTCACACGCGTATTTGTGCTCCCGTAGCCTCTCATTTAAGCACCTGCCCGTTTGCCTTATGTAAGATTTTCCGCGTGATACAGGTATTTTGTACACCACACCCTCAACGCACTCTACAAACTGGCCCCGGTGTCTGTGACTTGACACGTCACTTGAGCTCACGCGTGATCTCCCGATTTATTGACCATGTGACACTACCCTTTATGTTTAAGAGGGGCAACTTACGCTACACGGACATCGTGTTGTTATGCGATCTTTCTGAGCCAGTGCTAGATGCTGTGGATGTAAGGCAGATCTACCACGGGTTTCTTTTTTCACCGACATGTCCATGGTTTTGCCTGCGTACACAAACAACAAGGTAGTTATAGTATATGAAGCAGAAGCGACACACCCCTCAAGAATAAAAAAGAGGTCCGAGGAAGGCCTGTCCAGTGTCATTTCTGCTCTTTATGATATATATCTTTGAAATTAAAAATAAATTAGAGCTGAGGAACCTAGGCTTTGATGTAGGTTATATGGAAGGGGGGAGAAATGTAGTACAGGTAATACCAGGACTGATGTATGCAGGCAACCTAATATTTATGGTAGATAAGCAGGACACGTTACAGGAACCAGCTGGAATATGTGGACAGGATGGGGTACGTTGGGCGTGAGGTTTAGTAATCACAGGTCTGGAATAATAGTAGCTAAGGACGAAAGGTGAAAACCCCTGAGGATGCAAGACATTGTAATAGGCCATGTAGGAAAAGTACAAATATCTGGGAGTCCGGCTCTATGAGGGAAGAAAATATCTAGAGTATCGTGAGGAGAATATAATTAGAAAAGGGAAAAAATTAATATATTATGAAGCTGAATGCACGATGGTACTATAATAGATATCATATATTACAGTTCAAATAAAACAAGCTACTGTGCAATCATAGCTTTTTTTATCCCTACTTTGTTGCACTTCCGTGAATATTAAAAAAAGAAATCCAGCAAGAGCTTTCCAGTAGTGAAGCAAATTTGGCAAGAGCATCAGAAGAATACTTCTAATAGGAAAATAAACAGACGGAGGACTTTCACAGACAACTCAACTCTTTCATTTAGCAAAAACAGAATGTTTATTGTTGGGCTCAAAACATTCCCGAGTTGACCAGAACGGGAAGGGGGGGGGGGGGGGCTTTGGCTATGCCTCGTTCTGGCCAACCGGTGAATGTTTCGTGCTCGGAAATAAACATCCAATGGTTGATGTATGAACGAGTGTGGTTGCCTGTGAAAGTTCTCCATATTTTTATTCTTTCTGTTGCAAGTTTTCATAATCACAACACGCTCGCCTTAACCATATCACCACAAGAAATTGAGACGATGTTTTCCCCTTTAGTTTTGTCTCTCTTAATGTATTTTTTCCACCACAGTCTTAGCGTTATCCATCAAGGTCAAAATTATAATGTTCTTGAATTATTTGGCGGAGTTCCACAAGGCAGCAATTTGTGCTGTACGTTTGCATTTGCCCCTATCAGGTGTGGGCACTGCGTGCGGCTTGATTCGCATGAGATGAAGCGTCTGGGAATTCAAGTGCCGAAAACAGCGCCACAGCAAAAGGTTTGACGTCAAAGTTGGCTTGATGTATATTATATGTATGTCTCTATTGTTAATATCTGTAATAAACGGCAACGTGTGTATCATGAGAGTGCACACCATTTTCATAATATTGAAAGCGGAAGAACAAGCAATTAGCTGTCGACAAGAGACCACATTTCTTCGTTAAGAATATTGATGGACTTATTAGTGCAAAAAAATTGGTTTCTAAATAACGTTTTCACATATTTCAAAGTCATTAAACAAAGAAACAAAAATATATTTTTAGCAAACATTTTAGCTCTGCCAGTGAAAATCTAGGTAACTATTTTATGTTTCAGAAAATTGGCGGTGACGACAATTGACCATTGGTGCCTCAACAAGAAACGCTGTACACGCTTCTGAGCACACGCAGTGCAGACTAGAATCTTCTTATCCTGAACTTCTAATGGAAACAAGCTTTCTGATGTAGTTGGTGTTACCGTTAAGTTCTGCTACATTTTACTAACTACCGGCTATGTTCTACAACAAGCAACCCGGTTTTACGTTCAGCAATAATAAAGACTGCATCGGAGAGATCTGGAACTCTTTGAGAATGTGACATTATTGGTTGTAACAGAATGAGAGAGCTTTAGGGAAATGTGATTCTCTGGAGGAAAATATTAAAGAAACAAACTTTTTTTTTATCAAACCAGAAAATGCGATTGTGGGTGCGGTAGCATTCATGTAACAGCAAAACAGTATTTTCTGCAGTCTAGTTTTCTTTTTCTTTCTCTTACCATTGATATAAATACTACAGGTGCCGTAATTATATTACATCTTTGTTTCATGGACATTAGGGTTATGTGAATGTCTACTCATAAAAAAAAGTATGTTTTTCCTCTGAATATTTGGACCTAGAGTACCCTTATGTTTTCAAAGTTTCGCACCCATCACGCCTGCTACCTTCTCATTCTCACGAGATTTCAGATTTCTGTGGTGGACAAAGTGTACTTATGTCGACCGAAAAGCTGTGCTTCAATTTCCCGATCGGAACCAATACCATTAAGATATGATATAGTGTACTCTATCTAAATGTCATTTGAATAACTGTCTTCGGGTGCGGGTCAAAAAAAAAAAAAAGCTAAAAAAGTACTTTTTTGTTTTGAAATCTACATTTGAGTAAAAGTGCTGACCATCCGTGAAATTCTCATTCAAAGAAAGTCTGTTTCCTAAAGACAACCTTAATCCCATAGAGCACACCCACGAATGTTGTTTTCTTCATGTTATTTCATTTTCATCTCCGAGAGTTGAGTTAGTTATTTTCGGACTTGTACATCAATAGCTCAGCACGAATGTAGCATCATATAAGGGGTGTTTTCCTAGAGGTTTTTATAGAGCTGTTAAAATAAATGTTCGGAATTCTTTACATAAGCGGTCCGCGCGGTTTAGTTGTAGGACGGGGGACTTATTATATGGGGCTTATTATCAAGATAAAACCCACAATTCGCTAGAAGTCGTGACTTTTTAATTAGCTAAAATAAACTTGATTTCATATATAAATGTCCCAAGGGAAGAAACATCCAATAATAAGTAATTTTTGATAAAGATTTGGAGCACGTGGCAAGACTTGGGGTGCTCCAAATTTACCACTCGTGAAACCTGCTTAAGGCTGGTTGCTCGAAAACGCGGATGGTATTATCATAATATTTACGTCTTCACGGGAGATATTCTCATCTCAAAGGTAACGTACCGAAACTCACCGCATTGATGTAGCTTCAAGACTTGCAAAAAAAAAATCTGCAAATTCTAAAAATTATTATATACTCGCAGTCAGGTCTTAACGTGAAGGGTGGACAGGGGTGATGGTTCATCTGACACATTTGCATGTACGACCTCTGGGCCGGGCCATCTTGCTGCCGGTTTGCTGGGTTTATCGTCTGATAGTCAAGCATTGCTGAGGCCTACCCAAGGTTTCCAAACTGGCACCTAAACAAAGCGTTATTCATCCACGGTGGCCAAACTACCTTTCGAAGCGCGACTGCTTGCAGACCTCTATACTTCGCGTCACCTAGAGTCCAGACACAGCCGATACTATGAGTTGGTGAGACAAATCATACATTGTTGAAAGCGCACCATCACGGATGTTCGTCACGCCTGAATACGCGTTCTGTGGTCGCTGAACCAATGTTAAACAGAAAAAGTCCAGTGACTTGCGCTTTTGGCCCATGTTTCATGGGTCCCATGAGCTCGTAGCGTCGGCGGTGGCTGGACTGAAGCTGAAAAAAAATATAGTAATATTTTTTCAATATGGTCCTCTAAGGTCGAAGAAAGCAGGAGAATGGCATGGGGTTTTCCAACCTCCAGAGAACATTTGCGAATACTTGGAAAACGTTCCTGCAACGATAAGAGGAGCAAACGAGACAATGGGAGAAGCAGACTTAGGGAAAGTTCACTGGAGGCCGTATTTCGGATCCACGCAAAATGAAGCCGTAGTTTTCGATTTCTATCAATGAAGCTTGCGATATTTTTTGTTTTATTATTGATGGACATCTTTCTTAGGTGGAATTCCTCTTTTAACGTGAAACGTTTTTTCGTTAGGTGTTCGGAATTTCGTGAAGAACAAAAGTGAAGCATGGAGAAAAACGCGGCCGCTAGAGTCGACCCTGAGTGATATTCAAAGTGTGTGTGTGTGTGTGTGTGTGTGTGTGTGTGTGTGCGTGCGTGCGTGTGTGTGTGTGTGTGTGTGTGTGTGTGTGTGTGTGCGCGTGTGCGTGTGTGTGCGCGTGTCCGTGCCGTGCGTGTGTGTGTGTGTGTGTTTGTGCGTGCGTGCGTGCGTGTTTGCATTTGTGTGTGTGTGTCGGCGGTTGGCGGGGAGGGTGCTATGGAGGGGACAGCGCAGCAAAAAAAGCGTTTTCTCCAGGCAGGAACGAAACCCAGACAACTTGGACCAGGAGTGGCCAGACGGACATATGAAAAGAGCTACAAGAGAAAAAAACACCTTTCTTAAAGAGCCGCAAAAAAAAAAAAGTGCGCATGTCTTTTTTGTAGAAAACTTCATTCCTCTCCGTTTGAGGTCAGTGTGAATTCCACTCATAGAGTGGGTGCCCATTATATCAATGAACGTGGTGCCATTTATCCGGCCTGTCTAATACGCGCATGCGCTGCACCAAGCTATCAAAAGACAAAGCTACTTTTTATTATATATATTTCTTTCTCACCTAACCCGAGGAGAGGTGAGGGAGGGGTGGAAAAGTGTATGTGCGGTTACCAGGGAGCAGCCGCCAGCCGCAGTTCGGACCATAGAGAGCAACAGTTTGGTAAGCACCAATTCAAATTATTAAGCGAGTGCCTTTTCAGCATATCACGAAACATCGCAGTCAGCTGAGGTGCTATTTTTCGGGAAAGCCCTGCCACCCTGTCTTGCGTTTATAAAACCCGGTTAAGCACCCGTATCTCCATTCCAGGCCCTGGTATCGAGTGTACATGCCACGCGTTAAGCCAGTCGCTCAACTGACTCATGAAGAGCGACGAAAGGGTAGACGCCACACATTTCACGTGCAACACAATTGTCCAATTATTTGCTACGCATTTTGTTCTCGATATTGTATAAAACATGCTCCAGAGTTGTTTTAGGGGGCTTATCAGTAGTTATCAAAAACAAGGAAAACATAAAAAAATTGTCCGCATCTCCACGTGGTGAATGATGTTGATTGGGGCGAAGCTCTGGTGGTGCTTGTCTGCGTAGACGCTGAGCCGCAGCATGCCGAGACTTTCGTTCGTTTTCATCCATGTCAGAAAGATAATGTGTGGTATGAAACGTGGTTATATACGCATTTGAGCATTTGACCGCAACGCCCTCTCGTCTATAAACGTTGAGCCAATGCACGCAAAGTTTAACGCGATTATATACGCACTTGACCGCAGCGCCCTCTCCTGTATAGACGTTGAGCGGCTACATGCAACGTTTCATCCATGACATCCACAGCTCTTGAGTTACTACCACATCTCAGAGCCCCCTACTCGTCCCACAGTCGTGGCCGAGTGGTTCAGGCGATGGATTAGAAATCCATCGGGGTCTCCCCGCACAGGGTCGAATGCTGTCGACTGCGCAAACATTTTTTTCAACGTTTTTCTTTGTTCTTTGCCTTTTATAAGCACATGGCACGTGATCACGTGCTCGTGAGCACGTGAGCTCACGAGCAGGAGCACGAGCACTGGACGCCAGACGGACACTGGACGGACGGACGGACATGGCTAGCCCCTAAGGAGCTTCGCCCTAAACAAAAACTCGAGTTCACTTCGTGCAATTTTACCTTAGCATATCGTACGACACAGGTTTAAAGTTTTCACTCGTGTTGTCCTTACACTTTTATTAAAATCGTACTACACAGTTTATTTAAAATTATTAACTAAAACAAACAACAATCACCTGAACCCCGATAGACGTTTTAAACACGCGCTAGACTTCAGCCGCCATTGCACCACCTTCTCTTCTTTTACCCAAGATGCAGAGCGACTGAAGTCAGGCGTTTTCGAGCTTCTCGCGGAAAGGCGCATTGCTAGGCAGTAGGACACGGTGGAATAGAACTTGGCAATGAACTGTCCTGCTGTGGTAATCATGAAGGAAGAAACGGAATGAAATTGGGAAAAAATTGAGGATTGATTATGGCGACGCTTATGCACAGCTGCTTAAAAACATCTATAATCAGTGTCATGGGTTCAGATCCCAGTAAGGAGTTATGCCTCCAGCAGGCGCTCGTCGCCTTTCGCCATGCTTTGGTGAGCCCATGCGACGAAGTGTTACCAAAGGCAGAAAACTCGCGCTCTAGGAGTAACGTCTATTGGGTTCTTAGATTGAAGTTCCGGCTACATTTCAAGAATTCATTTGCCAACAAATTTGGCTCAACATATACTTCGTAAATACGTCTAAACTTGTACAATGTTTTTTTTTACTATTTTTTTTGGGGGTGGGGAGCGGGAGGCGAAGATAATAAAATTTTTATATTAGTCTACTAGGCTGAGAAGCTTAACTTAAAAAAATTCAAAACTCAACGTCAGATATGTTTTAATTGGGAGAGGAGAGAAAACAACTTATTCGGCCCAGAAAAAGGGCGTGTACCCCCACAAGTTAAAACATTTATGACGCGAAATGAATCCTGCTTAAACTCACTCCACCAAATGAGAAACTAATCACGTAAAATGATTTGTTTACAAAGTACCTTATTAACTTGTAAGTTATAGATGTGACGTCATTCCTCTAGAAGGCACGGTATACTTTCAAAGATGGATTTTGGCATATACCGTCATTTGCCACTTTCTCATTACCTTCTGGTAACAAATATCTGCCGTGAAGAGTTAAGCAGTGTATTCAGTAAACGGGTTTACTCTAAACAACCCCCTCCACAAAAAAAAAAAAAAAAAAACCGCACGAAAAAATACTTCAGCTTGATTTTAACTTTCACGCAAACTATATGTCTTGCCAATATCAGAGAGCGAAGTGTGCGTGGAAGATTGTCGCAAGCGGACGATTATTGTGTCTAGCTCGCTGATCTGAGACCGGTTGGACGGGATCGCGATGCTGTCGGAAAAATTCGCTCCGGCTGCTAACCGCTTTCACTGCGCCGTAGGTTAACACGCAGCCTCTGCAAACAAGCAACAAAAATATGCTGTCGCAATCTTTGAACAAACCTGTTTGACGGCTAAGTCACCTACTTTCCTTGTAGCTCTCCATAAGAAGTGCCCCCCTACTCTGCATGCACCAGTCTCCGCTCGAGCAAGTTAACCCAAGCCACACCGTCCTCACCAAAAGCATGCAACACCAACGTAAGTACACTCAGTGTGCGCGGCATTTCTGAAAATTGGAGTCCCGCCGAAAAGAGAACACGGAACTTAAGTTTTATATTTGCATCTGCGTATCAGGGTGAGATATAAAACCTCTTCTATAAGGAATCAGTCTCCGTTAATCCGCGTCAATAGTTAATGGCAAATCGGCACGCATGCCTCTTCCTCAGCTGGGCTGAAGGCGCGGATAGCAGATATTGTTTCTGCTGCTTTCACATGAAAATGATTTACACTGAAGGCACCAAGTACGATCTTTTCGCGTTTTATTAGCTTCTCGGCTGCTCAAGCGCTCGTGCAGCGGGACCACCGCTGTAAAGCTACACTTTTGCACATGTAGCTTTTGCGGTTCAATTTATGGTGAAGTAGAAAGGACGCGTCAAACGTTTCCTTCAAAGTGCGGTGCAAATATCTCAAGTACAAAGTGTCGATAAAAATTACGTAATCGCTTCCAACATCAGTTCCCGATCTCGCCAGCATGCTCCACTTGAACCCTCGTCACCATTTATTTTTGTTATCTGTGCTATGTAACACAATCATTCTTGAACACGGCATCAGAGGGCTTCGCTGAATGGGCGACTTTCCTTTTTGTGGCACCGCGGCTCTTCTGAGCTAAAAAAATATCGCTACCACTATGATAACAGTCGTTTCTGTCAGACGGAGGAGTGGGAGGTTATCCTGAATATTCGCTGCGCGAGATCCGCTCAAAATCGCGTACACTGAGCCTGTGTTCCATCGTGTTCTTGCAGACCGCCATCGTGCCCTGCGTCGTGACGCCTTACGCCTACAACGCTGCCGCCGCACACGTACCCGTGGCCACCAAGGTGGTGCGTCAGCCAGTGGTGGAGCACTACTGCGACGTGGGCTACGTGCCAGCCCACGCCCACGGGTGCAGCTAAGCACGACCCCTTGTTCGGGTGAGTTCTTCTGCGTCCTGACAAACTAATGACAATTACAAAATTAGATCATTTAATATAATTTGTCGCACAAATTTGGAAGATTAGACCCAACTCCAAGTAAGTGTCTTTGTATCTAATTTAAGAAAAACCCGAGACTGGGGAAAAGACGAAGGGCAACACTAGACACAGATTCGCAACAGACAGTCTTATTGAGACTCTGCTTGCTGTGTTGTTTTCGCCTTTTCCCCAGTCTCGTGGTTTTGTCTTAAATTATGCTAAAACTTCACCAGCTCGTTTAGCGCCCTTAGCATCTTGTACGCTGGGTCCCAAAATGTCATCACAGTTTAGTTGGCGCTAATGTATTTCAGACAGCGACCGCGCATGCATTCTGGAGCCATTTATAACCCGAACGTGATGTAAAAGATACTGTACGACCGCCAGTACTTCCACTATTAATAAACCTTGGATTGTCGGGAGGCTTCTTTATTTGAGTTGTTATGTGATCACTTACGAGCAGGTAATGCCACAACAAAAAAATAATTCTTCTGTGAAAAATCCCGTGCCATAATATTGATATAGGACATCAAAGGGCTTCCTCGATATTAAACTCATCAATTATTCCGTAGTCCGAACATTGTGTCAAGCCCCTAACTGCAGTTCCTCATTGGACACTGAGGTCTTCCTCATACTGACACATCAAAAATGCTTCTTTTTTATCCGCAGCACCTGCCGCCAGGCCGATGTGCACCACGCTCCAGTCGTGACGGGCGCTCACAGTTCCATACACCACAGCCGAGGTGGACACTTCGCGCACCACATTTGGCACCGTCGTCCATTACGCACCTCCCTCCTGCAAGTCACCCTTATCAAACCGTACCCACTCGTATTTGAAGCAGAATAAATGGAACTTTCCTGCGTTGCAGGTACCTCTCAGATCAATGGAGAGTCACATTGTTATTGAAAACGCTGATTCTTTCGTGGACTTGCTTGAGTAATTCGGAAAAAATAATAAAGTTCCTGCTGTCTCTCTCAATTAAACAAAATCACGGCACAGAATATTTCAGAAATTAGGACTTAAGCATTGCCGACCAAATTTCCGTTCATGAAATTCTTAGTGAACGGAGATTTTTGCCGAGAGATAATTTTAAGTTTGTCATAAGGCAAATACTTTTCTGTGTGTTCACTTTCTCGGGCACAAAATGTAATATTTACCCCTATAGACCCTTCTCAAAAGGGTGACAACTCTGTGCGCCACTGACAACAGTGTGAGCGCTCACCATAATGAAGGACTCAGGTCGGTGACTCTGAGTGAAAAAGCACCATGTAAAATGCAAGTAACGCGGTTCTGTTTCCCATCGCCGGCTGGGTAAAAACACCCTTGCTAGTTAGCTTTCGTTTCATTTCATTCATTGTACCCTTATATCGCCCTC
>JAZHYW010018831.1:0-30191 GCA_037355805.1 Ixodes ricinus | reverse complement strand
CGTTTAAATTTTGGCTTGGTCTGTGGGGCGCTAGTTCCTGGAGCGCGGACTTTAGAAGATTTACCACAGCTTTTGATGATTACATGATGTTGGTATCGAAGAAAATACATAAACTATAAATATTGCACACATTGTGTCACAGCTAAGTAGATTACAGAACCATAAAAAGTGACAGCGTTACCGCAACAAAACAGCACTAATAGTGGTAAGTCTATGTGCATTGGCACGTTTTCTTAACAAACCGACCTCATGGTCTATAACAAAGATTTGAGTCTAAAAATCAACTAATTAATTACCCCATCTACATATCTTCAGGCCTCCACCATAACAGCAAATGCCACATTCCCATACCTTTTCCTACAGTATTTTCTTCCCCACTCTTCTTGTGATTGGATCCGCCTTTCCCATTCTATAGCGAGTGTCAGTGATTTCAATAGATTTAAGGCTGCACTACCTAAATAGTATTCTTGTTCTGAGGCTGTATAACAAATTTTAATAATGTTTGACTTCTCAAATCTGCGCCCTCTTTGTAATGCTTCGGCCCTGATGGATATATGAAATAATTAAATACATAAATTGTTAGCCGCAATTTGTTTCGCAATATAACTACCAACTAGCTAAAAGGGCAATCCTGATTTCTGCTTCAGTATCAAGAAAAAAATGCAATCATTGTTAGTATCGCCTAGAAAAACCACACACCAAATATTTCGATCTGAATTTGCCTAAAAGCGAATGAAATTGACAAGCAACATTTTAGTGGCGCGAAATTACCAAAATATGCTAATCTTAGCGGGCGAGGCATGGCGTGGCCAACAACGCAGTCAATGTTACCGTGTATGCGCAGCTCACCAGGTACTACCTACGTCATGTTCAGGCAAGGGAAAATGTTTCTTTGGTTTTCTATTTTTTAAGCAAAGGCTGCAGGTGGTTCTGGCTGCGCGCTCAACGTTTTTTTATGTTTAAACAGAAGAGCTCCAACCAAAATATAGAAAAGGTTCAGCCCGATGTTTCAAAACCTGCTTCGTTTCTTCATCAGGGGTGACTAAATCACGAGGAGCTGCGGCAGTTTTCATCTTTTTCTTAGTTGTTTTCTACTTGAAATTTCTTCCTTTTTATACAGATTGTTTTCTATTCGTTGCCGTCGTCAGGTGGCGGAATTCATGAACATAGACCGCTGGCAAAGCACCTAAGGGCCTGTTTATATTTCCCGGTATGTGTTGAATGTGCCAAGACGCCACGAAAAGCATTTTTTGGAATTGTGGCTCAGTTTCAGTCACTTGCGCGTTGGCGAAGTCGATTGGATGGTGGTGAACTTAAATCGTGAACGCGCAAGTGATTGAAAGTGGGCCACAAGTACGAAAAAGGCTTTCCCTTGAGTTTTGGCACATTCGACAAACACCGGGAAACATAAACAGGTCCCCAGGTGCTTTGCCAACGGTGTATGCCCAATGATGGTGGCACCGCACAACGCCAACAAACAAGAAACCATTTGTATAACAAAAGAAGATATTTCCCGTGGAAAAAACTAGGAAGATGAAAACTGCTGCAGCACCTCGCGTTTTATTCATCCCTGATGAAGAAACCGAGCAGGTTTTAAAATGTCGGGATGAACATTTTTTTGGCTGGAGCTTTTCTGTTAAAACCTAATGTTTCCCCAACCAGATAGATTTATGCCAAAAAGGTTCTCACTCAAATCGTTGGTCATGTGATTCGCAGAATATGAATGTGCTTGTGTGCTCTGGTGTGCTCCCGTTCGAGCATGTGCCATTGATGACAGAGTCCGTCACATGTGAGAGATCCAGTTTGCGACGTTGAGCATGGCGTTCTTCTACAAACCCTCGGCGTCATATTTACGTGAAGTTTACGAAACTTAACTTTCTACTAATGCTTTCAAAACAAGTCCTTGGGAAAACGTGCTTTTCTCCACGCTAAAACACTAAGCTGCTGACGCGGTAGTGTAAGCGTCGTCGTTTGTAGCAGACTGACAATCGTAGCAGACAAGACGTTCGCTCTTGGGCCGAGCTGCGGCTGGCTGCCTGGTACGTGACGTTGCGATTTGTACTACGTGTCAACGTTCAGGTTCTATAACTCCCGCGGAGGGGGGATGTCCCCCTCAGTCACGTTAACTCCGGCTCCTGGCGTTTGGAGCGCCATCTAACTTTTCGTTTCTAAACTAATTTCTATAGAGTAGAGTGGGATGCCATCTAGAAGCTGGGCTTCAAAACGTACGCATTCCATAGGGGTAGAAAAAATCGTAAGGGTGCAGGCGAGCTGGTGAATATTAACCATGTTGAATTAACCTGAGACTGGGGTGGAGAAGAAACATCAAAACGTAGAAGGGACAGAAAATAGACAGGACGAATACGTTTTGATGTTTCTTCTCTACCCCAGTCTCAGGTTAATTCAACAAGGTTCGATAGAATACTCTGCAGCTACCACACCAGACGGCAGGCCCCTCGAACGACGGGAGGCGAGCCGTGGGGACATTGGCGAGGGGGGGGGGGCACTCCTTATGCAAGTAGTGTTTACGACCAGTTCCGTGATTAAGCTAATCTAATAACGTTTCCACATGGTAAGAGTATATATGTGGCGACAAAAGAAAAATGTTGCTGGACGCAGGCAATATTTTGGTTTCAAGTTGTGCTAACTAAACGTTGAGCGAAAGTGTTACACTTTATTAAGAAATTACTTAGAACCGTTCATAATAACTTCGCGAAACATAATGATAAATTAACTAAAATTCCTTGGAACAAACCACAGTTTACCTTAAATAAACATGTGCACACATTCAGAAATTCAACATTTTATATATATATCTATATACTATATATATATATATATATTGGAAAACCTGGAGGGCCTCCGGTAAATCGATTTAATTGTAGTACAGAATTAGCTGATTTGCTTATTTCTTTTTTTTTTTTACAGAAAGTGTCAGAGATATGCAGAATAATATAGAAGTATAAATATAAAAGTTCCTCGCAGTAAGAAATTTTTTTTTAATCTGGGAAAACACAAAATACTACAACTGAACTGTCACATCCGTGTGTGATAAAAAATGAATGGTTATTCTTACACGTTGAACATTCCATTTCAGAAAGTTAGGATGGGCTAATTTGCAAATGTTTGTTAAATTCACAGAAACACCTGGCAGCTCTTTCACATCCGCTGTGCAGTTTTGCTTTGATTTAAGCTCGAAACAACTTGTGGGTAGAGTTCTGAAATACAAAAGGTGTTTATGATTAGAAGTAAACCAGGTAACGCGCAAGAGAAACGTCTAACTTAGAAAAAGCTTGGAAATCCTAAGGACCTAAATTTGACCTAATACGGTTTTGCTCTAAGACCGTAGTTAGTGGTAGATTAATTTCTTCGTCGTTTTCATGGCATTTCTCTGGTTCGTTAAGCAATATTTAAAGTCCCAAACTATAGCCGTGACGCTACATGCCTAACGCAACATATCCATTTCGCGCCAGCGAAGTTGCTCTCGGCGGCATGTACGCCACGTATGAACTAAATATCCCAAAGTAAAATCAATATATGGCACTTGTTCGGCTATTTGGGCCCAACGTTGCCAAAAAGAAAACCGAAAACTTCAAGCAAAACCTAGCACTGGGAATTGTTTGGTGATTTAGGCAAAAAGGTTGAAAGATGGCAGCAAAACCACCAGTGGTGAAGCCTAACATTGTGACTTGTTTGGCGAGCTAGGGCCAAGATTGCCAGGCTGTGGCTAGAGGTGGGCAAATTTGGCTCTACCATCGCTTCTTCGAGCATTTCCATGCCCTGAATCCTAGGCAAAAACACCATTTTGTTCTAAGAAACTGTTATGCCAAGGAAGCGTGATCAATATTAAAAAATATGCATAGCCTGCCTTAGGGTCAAAAATATTCGATTCAAAGACACATTTTATATATATATTTTTTTAAGGAAAGCACTAGAGAAAATTTATACATTAAATATATATGAATAATATATTGAAAGCTCTACTTATACACACGATAGCCGCCAAAATAATGTGACCATAAGTGTCATCACAAGTGAACTTAAGGAACAAACACAGGACGTGCTAATGTATTTTGTTTTGCCTAGAGCCCGGGTGAAGCCGAGGTGACAAGCTGTTGGTTCCAAGCAAAATTTAGAAAAAATACTAGCTACAGTGTCTCAAAATAAAGGGCAATGTACTTCGACAAAATGCAAAATTACTAATGCAGTCACACTTCTTAGAAAACAATTACAAGTGTGTACAAATCAAACCAGATTTATTTGATCCTCTCCAAAGGCTAACTCAAAATCATTTTAATCTTAAAGTTTTATATTTTTTCTTAATATTGTAAGGACTGTCAATTGATGCGGAGACTAATACTGAAGCAAACTAAAACTTCAATGGGGCGAACTTGTGCCCCAAAAATAGAAAAAAGCTAGCTTTGCAGAGGTTGATGACGGCGTAACAACAAGATTGAGCGCTGGGGCAAGGAAGACTCTGGCTGTCCACGCCGAGCTCTTTATGTACACCCTTGGGGTTCTGAAACAATCATTGTAGAATATTCGGTGGGTAGAACATTTGGACCTCAAATATGCAACGAGGTCGTCGGATTCACCAGAATGCGACATATACAGAATTACAATAAGGTTAGTCCGCTCCTACGCATCAAACATCGGCCCTTGGCATGGCAGCCAAGCATGATAACCTTTCGGCCACTAGAGCGCTGCTCACTTGGCAAGCTGCGCCCGCGGCATTAGTCCCCCTAATCAAAAGGGCATCACCCCAATCTACCGCAAAACAAAACAAAGGAAATGAAGAGTAACGCTAAACTGAAGAGTAATTTGGATCATAATACGTCTACAGTGCTATTGTGCCTAGGACGGCTTGAGACAAACGACGTAAACAACCTTTGGTAGCAACTGAAGGGCTGAAGAAAGCTGGCTTTCGTCGGGTGCGACTTTGTAGTTCAAGTCCCTCAACGGAGGATACTCTTGTCGGGTCCAAAGTACCGCATTAATAGCTTCTCACTCAGACCGTGGTGACGGACCGCTGTCTACACCCACACGCTGTCTCCTGGGTGAAAATGAACGTACCGATGACGGCCAGCGTCGACAAGTTGATTGTCTTGAATACTCAGCCGGATGAGCTGGCGGACTTCTGCCTTTCGAGCAATCAACTGGGCGTCGTCACTCCCGTCGGTTAGCTGGCTCATGGGACAGCTTTGCGTCGAGCATCGTTGTTACCTTAAGGCCGTGAACCACCTGGGTATTTGAACCGTTGTTACCTTAAGACCATGAACTCATTAGGGTATTTGAACCGCTGTGTTGTATGCGGGCGTAACATACGGCAAAACTTCGTCCCACGTATTGTGTTCCACATCAACGTACTTCAACACCACGTCGATGATGGTCTTGTTTTGCAGTTCCGTCAGCACTTTTTTCTGCAGATGTTACACCATGGTTCTACGGTGGTTGGTATGCCTGAGACGAAGTATCTCTTGCGTCCGCCGGCCCATGAACTATGACCCAGCTGTAATCGGGACTTCGGGGGTGCCTAGACGGAGGACGATGCATTCAACAAAAAACATGGCAACTTACATGGCAGTTCTCGATGGAATGATTTTTATCTCGGTGTGTCCTGTTTGGTAATCGGTGGCGGCAAACTATTCACCGCCTGTCTTGCATTGAAGGGGAGAATGGGCCGAGCAAATCCACTCCGATCTGCTGCAACAAGGTGGTTGTTGGCTCTATCAGGTGCAAAAGTCCTGCCGCCTACGGCAGTGGTATTTTCCGTCGTTGGCATTCGTGGCAGGACCTTGTGTAATAATGTACAGTCTTCGGAAGCCTGGGCCAGAAACATTCCTCACGAATCATGGCAAGTGTTCTGCTCTAGCCGAGGTCCCAAGCCATGGGCTAATGATGGCATCCTTGGAAGACTTCTTTGCGATGGCTCATAGGATGTACCAACAGCCACAACGTTTAGTAGTTGCAGAAGTTCTCCTTGTAGAGCCCACCTTCTCGAGTGAAGAAGCTTGGCACGCTTCGTATGAAAATGCAGGGAACAGCCTTTCCTTGTTCATCTAGGTGCTCGATAAGTCCTAACAGTTCAGGATAAGGCAGTGAAACTCTTTGGAGTGTTGCCATTTCACTTATATATAGTGCGCAGAAGAAACACTTGCCCTGGTCTTTTGTGCAGGCAGAACTGGTGTCGGTCCTACATGCACTTCAGTGCCGAAATTTGGGACCGTTAAGGATCTCCCGCTGTCTGCCGCAAAGGTAGACGCTCCGAGTACAACATGACAGAGACCAGACTCAGCGGACGTTCTGAGATCAACCGCAATAGGTGACGACACTTGGTTTTCAGAACCGCCAGAATCCGGGACGCAAAAGTGTGCCTCTACCCACGCCAACGGCAGACACGCCGAGTACCTCCTGACCGAGACCGTACTTAGCGGCCCTCCCGAGACCCAACGCAAAAGGCGACGAAGCGGTGTTCTCAAAACCGCGAGTGCCCACGGCCGAAGAACACCTCCAGCTATCCATTCCAAAGGCAGAGACGCCAAGTACGTCATGACCGAGACCCTACGCAGCGGCCGTTCTTAGATCCACCGCAATAGGTGACGCTACGCGGTTCTCAAAACCGCAAAATTCGGGGCCGCAAATAACCTGCCGCTATGCAACCCTACGGCGGGCACGCCGAGTACCTCATGACCAACACCGTAATCCGCGGCCCTCTCGAGACCCACCGCAATAGGCGACGCAATGGTGTTCTCAAAAACGCGAGAGCCCGGGGCCACAAAGAACCTCCCACTATCCACCTCAACGGCGGACACGCAGAGTGCCTCAAGACCAAGACCGTACAAGCGGCCCTCCCGAAACCCACCGGTATAGTTGACGCTACGGGGTTCTTAAAGCGACGAGAGTCCGGGGCTGCAAAGAACTTCCCGCTTGCCGCTCCAACGGCATACACGCCGAGTACCTCATAACCGAGAACGTACTCATGCCTTCCCTCTCGCCCCCCCCCCCCCCCCGAAACCACCGCAATAGTTGACGAAACAGGGTTCACGAAAAAGCGAGAATACGGGGCCGCAAAGTACCCTCCCGCTATCCACCTCAACGGTGGACACGCCGAGTACCTCACTGACCAAGACCGTACTCAGCACCCCCCCCCCTGAGATTTACCGCAATAGGTGACGAAGCGGGGTTCTCAAACCGGGGAATCCGGGGCCGCAAAGAATCTCGAGCTTTCCATTTCAACGGCGGACATGCCAAGTACCTTATGACCAAGACCGTACTCAGCGGCCCTACCGAGACCCACTGGCATTGGCGATGAAACGGTGTTCTCAAAACCGCGAGGATCCGGGGCCGCGAAGAACCTCCCGCTATCCACCCTGACCGCGGACACCCCGAGTACCTCATGACCGAGACCGTACTCAGCGGCACTCCCGCGATCCACCGGTATAGGCGACGCCACGCGTTTCTCAAAGCAGCGAGAATCCGTGGCCGCAAAAAACGTCCAGCTATTCACACCAACGGCGGACACGCCGAGTACCTATGTCCGCGACGGTACTCAGCGGCCCTCCCGAGATCCGCCGTGATAGCCGATGCAACGGGGTTCTCAAAACCGCGAGAATTGGGAGCCGTAAAGAACCTCCCGCTATCCACTAACGGCGGATACGCTGAGTACCTCATAACCAAGGCCGTACTCAGCGGCCCTCCCAGATCCACCAGTAAAGGCGACGCCACGCGTTTCTCAAAACAGCGCGAATCCGTGGCCGCAAAAAACGTCCCGCTATTCACACCAACGGCGACACGCCGAGTACCTCTTGTCCCAGGCAGTACTCAGCGGCCAATCCGAAATCCACCGCAATAGGCGACGCAACGGGGATCTCACAACCGCGAGAATCTGGGGCCGCAACGAACCTACCGCTATCCACCCCAACGTCGGACACTCCGAGTACCTCCTGACCTAGACCACACCCAATGGCCATCCCGAGACCCACCGCAATCGGCGACGCAACCGTGTTTTGAATGCCTCGAGAAACCAGGTCAAAGCCGCTTGTTTTACGTCGTGGATCGCATCGCTGGCCACCGGTTTCTCGTGGACACCGGAGCAGAAGTCAGCGTTTTGCCAGTGACACCAGCCGAGAAGCGTCGCCTTTCCCAGACAACGCCACTTCGCGCAGTCAACAGTTCGTCCATCCCAACATATGGTCAACGCTCCTTGACCATCGACCTGGGCCTGCGCCGGACATTTCGGTGGGTCTACATTGTGGCGGACATTCGCATGGCTATCCTCGGCGCAGACTTCTTGAGCCACTTCAACCTCGCCGTGAACATGCATTCCCGCCGCCTCGTTGACGCAACGACTCGTCTCTCTGTCAACGGCATCGCGTCTTCTTACGTGATCTCGGAGGTACGTCCTGCGCCCCCGAGTTCAACGTTTGAGGACCTGCTGGCCAAGTTTCCCGAACTCACAAGGACCAATAGCCTGGATCAACCGGTGCGGCACTCAGTCACCCACCACATCGTGACTACTGGCCCTCCCACGTTCGCGCGACCGCGTCGTCTCACGGGTGAGCGACTCAACGTTGCCCGCCGCGAGTTTGATCACATGCTGCAACTGGGCATCGTCCGGCCATCGGCAAGCAGCTGGTCATCGCCTCTGCACCTGGTCCCCAAAGCAATAGCTGGTGATTGGCGACCATGTGGTGATTACCGCGCGCTGAACGCCCACACCGTCCCGGACCGGTATCCACTTCCGCATATCCAGGACTTCACGACGAACCTCGCAGGCAAGTCCGTCTTCACCAGAATAGACTTGGTTAAAGCGTATCACCAGATACCAGTCGAACCCTCGGATGTCGCCAAGACAGCCATCACCACACCTTTCGGGCTCTTCGAATACGTGCGCATGCCGTTTGGGCTGCGAAACGCCGCACAAACATTCCAACGGTTCATCAACGAGGTGACCCGAGGCCTGGACTTCGTGTTTGCCTATCTCGACGACTTGCTCGTCGCCAGCTCATCCACTGAAGAACACGAAGAACATCTCCGGCTCCTCTTCGATCGCCTCCGATCCTTCGGCCTCGTTGTCAACCCAGGGAAGTGCGTATTCGGTGTCCCAACCATCGATTTTCTTGGCCATCACATCACACCAGACGGCATCACGCCACTGGACGACAAGGTGCAAGCGGTACGTGACTTTCCCCAACCTACATCACTGCGCAAGTTACGCGAATTTCTCGGCCTTCTAAACTTTCACCGACGCTTCATACCCGACTGTGCCCGTATTCTGCAACCTCTTACTGATCTGCTCCGCACGAAGAAAGGCCCTAACTCGCCGGTCGAATGGTCGGACGCAGCGGCGTCTGCTTTCTCCCTCGCGAAGAAAGCCCTGGTCGACGCCACCGTCCTCGTTCACCCACGCGCTGATGCCCCCTTCGTTTGATGACAGACGCCTCGAGCGTCGCTGTCGGAGCTGTGCTGCAACAATACGACGGAGGTGACTGGCACCCTCTCGCGTTCTTCTCCCAGAAGATGAAGCCGGCAGAAACAAGGTATAGCACCTTTGGACGTGAGTTGTTGGCCATTTTCCTCAGCGTGAAACACTTCCGTCATATCTTGGAAGGCAACACATTTCACGTCCTGACGGATCACAAGCCTCTAACCTTCGCGTTCATTGGGAATCATACCAACTACTCTGCCCGCGAGATACGACATCTGGGATTTATCTCCGAATTCACAGTCGACATCCGACACGTGCAAGGATCTGACAATTCCGCTTCCGACGCCCTTTCGCGGGTGGCGGCACTTTCGCCCCTACCCGTGACAGTGGATTTTCAAGCAATGGCCGAAGCACAGCGTGAGGACCCTGACCTCCTAGCCGAGCGTCAGAAAGAATCGTCGCTGCAGCTCGATGACATTCCCTTGCCCCTTTGCTCATCGACGATCACCTGCGATGTGTCAACTGGCAACCCACGGCCCTTCGTACCTCTTTCGTTTCGGAAGGCGGTCTTCGATGCCTTGCACAACCCCCACCATCCCGGGATTCGCAACACGCAGCGACTGGTCACGGCTCGTTACGTATGGCCAAGTATCAATGCTGACGTGCGCCGCTGGAGCAGATGCTGTCTACACTGCCAGCGTTCCAAGGTTACGAGACACAACATCACTCCTTTGGTGCGTTTCCCACTCCCCGAGGCTCGCTTCGACCATATTCATTTGGACCTGGTTGGACCCCTGCCACCGTGCCAGGGATTTACCTATATCCTCACCTGCGTGGATAGGTACACACGGTGGCCTGAGGCCATACCGATCTCCAACATCACAGCTGAAACCGTCGCGGAGAACTTCGTCATGCACTGGATTTCCCGATACGGATGCCCGTCTACCATCACGACAGATCGCGGACGACAGTTCGAGAGTGCGCTGTTTACGGCATTAACTCAGCTCCTCGGTGCACGGCACATTCACACAACAGCCTACCACCCTTCGGCTAATGGAATGGTGGAACGTCTTCACCGGCAGCTGAAAGCCGCACTCACAGCGCAGGACGACCGCACACATTGGCTCCAACACCTACCACTCGTACTTCTCGGCATCAGATGTGCCTTCAAACCAGATTTGCAATGCACATCGGCGGAACTCGTGTACGGCACAGCACCACGGCTACCAGGAGAGTTTTTCACCCCCTGAACGAGAAAGCCTTGCCATCACCGTGTGCCTACATGAACCGCTTGCGAGAAGCGTTCCACCAACTGCAGCCAACGCCCCCAAGAAATCCTGCCTCCCGCAAAGTGTTCATGTCCCAGGACCTTGAGACATGTACGCATGCTTTCGTGCGCCGTGATTTGGTCAAGAGGACGCTAACACCTGCGTACGATGGCCCTTTTAAGGTATCGGCACGCGCAGCGAAGACAATGACTTTAGATGTCAAGGGCAAGCAGGAAGTCATCACAATCGACCGCATCAAACCCGCCTTTCTCGATTTGCCCCCAGCTGCATCTTCAGTCATCTCCTCCCCCTCGCATACCGGACCCGGCTCATCACTCCAGCGAAAAGTCCGGACAGTGACATGGGCCCTTCCGCAGCTTTGACTTTCTTTCTTTTTTTTTCTCGCATCGTCTCCCGGCTATACAACTCTCAAGCCAGGAAACTGGGGGGGGGGGGGGGGGGCCTCTGTGGCGGCCTCCGCCATATATTTCATCTCAGACGTCAAGGCACCGTAGCGCGCACCATCTGGTTCTCCGGCGCGCGTTCGAGTAAACAGAGCGGCGCGCCGGCCGAGCGTTCGCGTAAACAGCGAGGCGCGCCGGCCGAGTTCGGGGGTCAGGTTTCTTCCCTCCGTGCGCGGTCGGCGCGGTCGTCTTCAGACGGATAATAAAACCAGAACCGTTTTGTACACACACGGAGTCGAACGTTTTTCCTTCCCGTCCTGAAAATCTCGGAACACAGCCTTACAACAGCTATCTACCCCAACGGCAGACACGCCAAGTACGTCATGACCGAGACCCTTGTCAGCAGCCCTTCCGAGATCCACCGCAATAGGCGACGCTACGGGGTTCTAAAAGCCGGGAGAATCCGGGGCCGCAAAGAACCTCCCCTATCCACCCCAGCGGTGGACACGCCGAATACCTCATGGCCGAGACCGTACTCAGCGGCCCTCCCAAACCCACCGGTATAAGCGACGCTACGGGGTTCTCAAAGCCACCAGAAACCGGGGCCGCAAAGAACCTCTCGCTATCCACCCCAACGGCGGACACGCCGAGTACCTAATGACCGAGACCGTACTCAGCGGCCCTCCCGAGACCCACCGGTATAGGTGACGCTACGGGGTTCTCAAAGCCGCGAGAATCCGGAGCCGCAAAGAACCTCCCGCTAGCCACGGCAATGGCGGACACGCCGAGTACCTCATGACCGAGACCATACCCAGCGGCCCTTCCAAGATCCACCGCATTAGTCGAGTCAACTCGGTTCTCAAAACCGCGAGAATCGGGGGCCGTAAAGAACCTCAGGCTCTCTATCCCAATGGCAGGCACGTCAAGTACCTCATGACCAAGACCCTTGTCAGTGGCCCTTCCCAGATCCAGCGCAATAGAGCTACGCCAGTCCTTTCTCATAACAGCGAGAATCCGGGGCCGCAAAAAACCTCCTGCTATCCACACCAACGGCGGACACGCCAAGTACCTCATGACCAAGACCGTACTCAGCGGCCCTTCCGAAACCCACCGGTATAGGCGAGTAAACGGGGTTCTCAAAATCGCGAGAATTGGGGGCCGCAAAGAACCTCCCGCTCTCTACCCCAACGGCAGACACGTCAAGTATCTCATGACCGAGACCCTTGTCAGCGGCCCTTCCCAGATCCACCGCAATAGGCTACGCCACGCGTTTCTCAAAACAGCGAGAATCCGGGGCCGCAAAAACCTCCTGCTATCCATACCAGCGGCGGACACGCCAAGTACCTCATGACCGAGACAGTACTCAGCGGCCCTCCGAGATCCACCGCATTAGTCGTGTCAACTCGGTTCTCAAAACCGCGAGAATCGGGGCCGCAAAGAACCTCAGGCTCTCTATCCCAATGGCAGGCACGTCAAGTACCTCATGACCGAGACCCTTGTCAGTGGCCCTTCCCAGATCCAGCGCAATAGGCTACGCCAGTCGTTTCTCATAACAGCGAGAATCCGGGGCCGCAAAAAACCTCCTGCTATCCATACCAACGGCGGACACGCCAAGTACCTCATGACCGAGACAGTACTCAGCGGCCCTCCCGAGATCCACCGCATTAGTCGAGTCAACTCGGTTCTCAAAACCGCAAGAATCGGGGGCCGCAAAGAACCTCAGGCTCTCTATCCCAATGGCAGGCACGTCAAGTACCTCATGACCGAGACCCTTGTCAGTGGCCCTTCCCAGATCCAGCGCAATAGGCTACGCCAGTCGTTTCTCATAACAGCGAGAATCCGGGGCCGCAAAAAACCTCCTGCTATCCACACCAACGGTGGACACGCCAAGTACCTCATGACCAAGACCGTACTCAGCGGCCCTTCCGAAACCCACCGGTATAGGCGAGTAACCGGGGTTCTCAAAACCGCAAGAATTGGGGGCCGCAAAGAACCTCCCGCTCTCTACCCCAACGGCAGACACGTCAAGTATCTCATGACCGAGACCCTTGTCAGCGGCCCTTCCCAGATCCACAGCAATAGGCTACGCCACGCGTTTCTCAAAACAGCGAGAATCCGGGGCCGCAAAAACCTCCTGCTATCCATACCAACGGCGGACACGCCAAGTACCTCATGACCGAGACCGTACTCAGCGGCCCCTCCCGAGATCCACCGCATTAGTCGTGTCAACTCGGTTCTCAAAACCGCGAGAATCGGGGGCCGCAAAGAACCTCAGGCTCTCTACCCCAACGGCAGACACGTCAAATATCTCATGACCAAGACCCTTGTCAGCGGCCCTTCCCATATCCACCGCAATAGGCTACGCCACGCGTTTCTCAAAACAGCGAGAATCCGGGGCCGCAAAAACCTCCCGCTATCCATACCAACGGCGGACACGCCGAGCACTTCATGACTGGAAACCGTACTCAACAGCCCTCGCGAGATCAACAGCGATAACCGACGCAATGGGGTTCTCAAAACCACGAGATTCTGGGACCGCAAAGAACCTGCCGCTTTCTACTCAACGGCGGACAAGCCGAGTACCTCATAATCGAAACCGTACCCAGCGGCGCTCCCGAGGTCCACCACAATAGGTGACTCAACGAGGTCCTCAAATCCGCGATAATCCGGGGCCACAAAGAAACTTTTGCTATCTACCCCAACGGCCGACGCGCAAAGCACCTCATGACCGCGACCCATATCAGCGGCCCTTTCGAGATCCACCGCAATAGGCGAAGCCACGCGTTTATCAAAACAGCGAGAATCCGGGGCCTCGAAAAACCTCCCGCTATCCACCCCAGCCTTGGACACGCCGATTACCTCATGACCGAGACCGTACTCAGCGGCCCTCTTGAGACCCACCGCACTAGGCGACGCAACGGTGTTCTCAATACTTGATAATCCGGGGCCGTAAAGAATCTCCCGCTATCCACCTCAACGGCGGACACGCCGAGTACCTCATGGCCGAAACAGTACTCAGTGGCACTCTTGAGACCGACCGCACTAGGCGACACAATGGTGTTCTCAATACCACGAGAATCCGGGACCGCAAAGAACCTCCGCTATCCACACCAACGTCGGACACAAGAGTACCTCATGGCCGAGACCGTACTCGGCAGCCCTCTCGAGATCAACAGCGATAGCCGACGCAATGGGGTTCTCATAACCACTAGAATCTGGGGCCGCAAAGTAACCCCCGCTATCTACGAAACGGCGGACACGCCCAGTACCTCATAACCGACACCGTACCTTTCGGCGCTCCCGAGATCCACCACAATAGGCGAAGCTACGGGGTTCTTAAAGCCGCGAGAATTCGGGGCCACAAAGAAACTTTTGCTATCTACCCCAACGGCGGACGCGCAAATTACCTCAAGACCGCGACCCTTGTCAGCGGCCCCTTCCGAGATCCGCCGCAATAGGCGAAGCCACGCGTTCCTCAAAACAGCGAGAATCTGGGGCCGCAAAAAGCCTCCCGGTATCCATCCCAACCTCGGACACTCCAAGTACCTCATGACATAGACCGTACTCAGCGGCCCTCTTGAGACTCACCGCACAAGGCGACGCAACGGTGTTCTCAAAACCGTCAGAATCCGGGGCCGCAAAGAATTTCCCGCTATCCACCTCAAGGGCAGACACGCCGAGTACCTCATGACCAAGACCGCACTCAGCGGCCATCGCGAGATCCACCGCAATAGGGGACGCAAAGGGGCTCTCAAAACCATAGAAAATCCGGCGCTGCTAAAGGTGTGCGAATAGTAATTTTTGAAACCTAATGAAATACAAACCGAATAATTGTGGCACCTTATCAAAACCAAATACGAATCGGCAAATTTCTGAAAAAACTGTCGAATGGTAAGTAGACCGCTTTTAAAAACAATTACAGCTGACAGAATTATTTACTTGTTTCAAAATGTTTCTTAAAACCATTGTAGCTCCGCAACTAAACGATAATAACTAGTGTTCAAAAGATATATAATTGCATAGAAAAAAAATCTACTAAAATGTTTGAATTCTAAACATAATATCACGGTTCACGCGGATACTGAAGATAAAATCCCATTTCGCACGGAACTAAACGAAAGGGGATCTTACTCCTTATGAGCTTTTTTCACTACATATATGTGAGTGGGGTGAGACAGTACACTAGACATCTTATTGTCGCAGATTATAATTTGTTAAGACTTGTTACATGAGCTTAAAATACTTATAATTGCCGTACAAAAAAAAATATACTTTTTCACATGTCCTGCAGCAAGAGACACGGATCGGTTTGGCAAAGTGTACGAGCACATTGAGAACAGTATCTCGACTGCAACATGGGTTGCGAAATTGCCAGGTACTTTCATGCCACGCATGGGAGCGTCCTATATTTTTATTTGCCTATTGTTAGCCAGCAGCAAAATGTAGAGTCGATACGTGGCAAAACTCGAAACTGAAGGTAGTCGTAGACCTCATGTGTTAGTCACCTTGGTGCATCATTCTTCTTCGACAATGCCAAGCTGTTTAATATCTTCCACACTGAAGGCTGCTCACTGGTTTCAAATGGATGTTCGGCACAACGTTCTTCAGATGTGAGCTGTGCTGATTATGGTGCTCATTGTACTTAAAAGGAACTCTCCATTCCCGCTTTCATTCTTCTTGTAGCTGATGTTCTTGAATCGAGAGTCAAAAAGGGTGGCAAGGGCTTAAGGTGCTTGCACGCTTACGGCCACTAACCTGGCTTCCACAGGTTTGTGAAGATTCTAGGAAAACGCCTTGTCTTGAGTTTCACTTGCGCCCTCATATAGCAACTACTTCACGCAGTGAAGAAGTATAAAAACAATGGCGAGTGTTGAGAAAACTCGGCACAAGCAGCCGTTGTGTGTTCTTCAATTCGTTGCAGCGCTAAAACCAAGGCTGTTACAAGACGCCATTTGTCCGTGGTCAAGTTCTCAATGGTATCAGTTTCTTGCAGGTCTAACGCAACTGCTGCCTTGTGCGTCAGCAGGCGTGCCTCTGTGGCGCACTTACTATTCTATCTTGTGGGTACATCTTGTACAAGCTCAAGAGGAAATTCTATGCCCATTTTTTGTATATCTTGCAGTCTTGCCTTTGCACTAAAGCTCCGCTTGTAGTGCCCCACTATGGCTCGCACTTTGATGCAAACATTTGCGAACCCTTTGGTTTCTTTCTTAGCATGTTGAATGGACGTGTGCAAGGTATGGGCAAAACATGCAATGTACACCCACGGCGTCCGCGCAACCGCAGAAACGATGTTCCTAGCGTTATCAGTGACCACAAAGTAAGAAAGCGCCAGAGGTATGCCCACCCCTCATAGACGTCCTCTATCTGAGAACGCAAATCCTTTGCAGTATAGCGTTCACGCATGCAGCGGCACGCAAGCACACAACTGCAAGGCACGACGTCCTTACTCAGTACATGGCACGTCACTGAAAAATAAATGACGCAACCTTGTAACGTCCAACCGTCACTGGAGGTGGCGATACACCCCACATCTTTCCTTGGGACGCTAGGCAGCAAAATGTGAGGACATACCAAGCAGCATCGCACATTTCCGGCACGACAGTCCTCAACAGCATCGTTCGAGAAGGAAAATTGCACTCAGTCACTGCAAATTTCGTCAGCTCCAGAAAAGCTAGTTCCTCTACAACCGTGTGGTTGTGCATGCCAGTTGCCATGAAGCAGAGATTTTCGTGTTATTCCCTGGCGCGAACGTTTTGACTACGAAGTCGGGGCCTGAGAGCCGTAATCATAGTTCCATTCATCGACTTTAGAGAATAACGTTGCTCCGCAACAGAAACTGCGCTTTCATACTCCTTGCTAGCCCCTGGATTACGCTTGAAGAGATTCAACAAAGGCATTGTCGTGTTTGTTGGCGTCTTCAGGATGGCGCCACACACGACGCACTTCGACGAAGCAGAGCAGGAGTGATCAAAGAATTCCCACACTCCACTGCACTTTCTCCACAAGTACTTTCCGCTCTAAACGTTTCTATTCCACTTCTACAGAGCGGGGGCACCGTTGTAACAAGTTCTGAAGCGTCTCCAAGACACACTTTTCGAAGCGTGCAGAGTCAGTCCTGTGCAAAAGCGGTCCTTAATGAAGGCAACAGCAACGTATAAATTGAGAGAAACCGCTGCTGCCGATGATGAATATCAATGTCTAGGAGGAGGGTACATATTGCCATCTTGCGGCACATATGGCAGGGGCGCCGGCGCGTTTTGGGACGCCTGCAATGGATCTCGCTGTGCAACACCTTAACGAATACTATGAAATTATTCTTAAAAATATTCAAAACGTTTAAAAAGTTTTATTCGATTTAATTAACGAAACGAATAGTGCAATATCCGATTCCTTATACAAAAGTTGCAAATATTGGCCCAACGCTAGGGCCGCAAAGGACCTCCCGTTTTCCGCCACAACGGCGGACGCGCTGAGTACCTCATGATCAAGATCGTACTAAGCAAGCCTCCAGAGATCCACGGCAGCAGGAGACGCAACAGGGTTCTCATAATCTTGAGAATTCAGGGCAATAAAGAATGTTCCGCCGTTCATCCCAATGGCTGGCACGCCGAGTACCTCATGATCAGGACCGTAGTCAGCTGTCCTCACGAGATCCACCACAACAGGTGACGCAATGGAGCTTTCATAACCGTGAGAATCCGGAGCAGCGAAATTTATTCCGCGGTCCACCCCAACAGTGGATACGCCGAGTAATTTACGACCGAGAACGCACGCAGCGATACTCCCGAGATCGCCTGCAGCAGAGGACCCATCAAGTCTCATAACCGTGAGAATACGGGCCGCAATAAACCTTCCGTTGTCCTCCCCAAGGTCGGATGTGCTGCGTACCTTATGTTCTAAACCGTACTCAGCCGGCTTTCCGAAATCCGCCGCAAGAAGGAATGTAATGGGATTCTCAACCGTGAGAGTTCGGGGCCATAAAGGATCTTTCGCTGTCCAGCTGAACATCGAGACCCGTCGAGTGCGTTATCCCCGAGACCATGCTCAGCTTGCTTCGCGAAATCCATAGCAGCGGGGACGCATCGGTGTTCACCTAGCTGTGAAAAACCTGGGCCGAAAAGGATCTTCCGCCGCCTCCTCAAAGACGATCGCATCAAGTACCTCATGACCGAGCCGGAGTATTCAACGGGATCACCGAGATCCACCGCAAAGAACGCAACGGGGTTCTCATAACCCTGAGAATCCGGGGCCGCTAAGGACCTCCCTGTCCCTCCAACGGCGGACGCACCAAGTTTTTTATCAGAGAGACCGTACTCAGCTGGTCCTCCGAGATCCACTACAGCACGGTAGGCAACGGGGTTCTCATAATCGTGAGATTCGGGACCGCTAAGGATCTCCCGTTGTCCCCCTAAGGGCGTAGGCGCCGAGTACTTATTGACCGATACCATACTGAGCGGGCCTCTCGAGATTTTTCAAAGAGGGGACGCAACGGGGATGTCACAACTGTGTGATTTTGGGGCCGCAGAAGACCTTCCTCTGTTCACGCGAGCGGCGGACGCGGCAAGTACGTCATTACCAAGACCATACGGAACTCAACAAGAAAAAAAGAAGACGAAAACCCTGTTAAGGTGTTTGTCCTCTTTTTCGCTCTCTTTTCTGGTGTACCTTTATACACTCAGCTGGCACCATGAGTAGTGATAATGACCCGTTCATTTTGCGGTCATGGTGTCCTGAGCCTCCGCTTCCCCAAGTTTAAGTTAGTCATGTAGCCTTCGTCACCACGGAACAATGGGGGATAGGCTATGTTATGACAACAGCTAACGGAAATTGTCTAGTCCACGCAGTGTTTGTGATAACCTAATGGACCGAATCCCGAAATGCACGGAAATGCGGTCTGTTCCCGAACGGCACGTGAAGAAAATGTGCTTCCTCTTTCCGAGCGAATCTATCTAGAGGCGGAATCTTGCAAAACTTGTGAACACAAATACTGTACAAAGAACATAAAACGCACTCCCCTTCCGGAGCCAACCACATGGATGGGTCGCTCGTTGGACCCCAAACCTTGCTTTCTCACCCAGCCAGGGTGGTTCAGGTGGCCGTTCACGTAGACAGCTCCGAAAGAACAGGACTCAAAACAATCAGGGAATCTCTTACTTCTTTACTCAGCTTGTCTCACCAAATTCCTGCCCGAATCTCGGCACCGCCCCTCGTCAGCCAGGCGAGCACCCCCTCCCCCTTTTTTTTTTTTTTTTTGCTGGGTGTTACAGTCGGGTTTACCTGAATACGTTGTATGGGATTGCTAATAACCTCGGAATATTGTTTTTTTTTACCAAAATGAGTTGCTGGGCGAGTTGGACAGACATATTGACTTAAACAGCGCAAATAATTTACGTAAGGAAGAGACAACAGGAAGGAAAGAGCATTGTGCCAGTTGCATTTAATTATGTAGCAATATATACGACTGGCGTCCGCTCTCCGTTACTCAAATAGAATGCAGGTGATGTGCGGCAGTGTGAGGTAGTACATGTGCTTCGTTTTTACTGAGCTGACAAGGCAGTGGAAGTTATGTTCTATATGAAGCTGTCGTCCGTTCGTTTTTGGTTTCATGAGCACAGTTCCTTTCATGCCCGCGTGCAAAGAAAGCAGGTTCAAGTGCAAAAAACAAGCGGTTCATTGGTCTATCAAGCACGCAGCTTTCACCTTCCTGTCTTCTTATGGGTAAACTTTTGTAGCAGGCTCAAGACAAACCTTATCATTCATATTATTATAAAATCTGTGACTTCATACTTACGATATAAATGCTATCATATGTTCTTTTGAACAATTTGAGAACTTCACATTGCCTGGTTCGGATGGATGCATTATGAAGTGGCCATAATTGCTACCTTTTCGTTTTTCGCTGCAGTCATGTCTTGGTGAAAGACGTTTATTCCAGTATGGATTAATCCATCGTGAGGCGCTCCAAGACTGTAACGTTAGGAAATAAAAATTGGCATCATTAGATATCGCTGGGGTACACTTTACCTGTTCTTTCCCCAGTCTACCTCTCTTTCTCCATGGGAATCGCTTTTTTCTCACCTTTAATTCGATCGCTCACTGCTAGTATCTCGTGGCCGATCAATTGTACGGGTGTTTACTTTCAAAATATGATCCCATAGTTTTCAAGAGAAAATCTATCAAATCTCCCAAGCTCCATTGTTTTTTGTACAAATTACAAAAGTAAAATACGGTACATTAAATGTCCTCAGTTTCATTTTTCGAAATGTATATTGCATATTTTTTAACCTAAGTACAATATTTGTCTAGAATGAATTATCTACGAGAGGCGTTCATAAAGTTCGTATCATCGGCACAAAAAATAAAAAAGTGGAACAAAACAGGCATCAACATGAGCGCTCGTCCCTCTAGTTTCCGCAGTGTACACATCACGTGCTATAGCAGCGCGGAACGCCACTAGGAGTCGGAACCAAAATGGCACCACCCGTCGGTGCCAAGCACATGCAATGATCCATTTTTTCCTTTGAGAGGAAGCAATGCCAAGCATATTCATCAGAACCTGGCAGCATTGTTCTGGCACAACGCCCAAGTTTATGGAATTATGGTTAAATGGCGTTGACGCTTCCAGTGTGGCCAGACAAGAGGAAAGCATTTCAAGGACGACGACCAAGTGATTGCTGAAGTGGTGCGATTCCTGAACACTCCAAACGAGGAGTTCTACAAAAATGACCTCCGGCATGTAGTCCATCGCTTGCAAAAGTGGATAATGCTTGGTGGCGAACATGTAGAGAAAGTCTCAACTCCTACTAAAGTCTGATTGATCAATCTTTATTCCTTTGTGACGATGATACGAACTTTATGAACGCCCCTCGTAGATATTACCCGTACGTACAATGTACAGCCCCCGACTTTTAAACTGTATTGTATTTGATTTGTAGCACATTTCGTTGCCTGAAACACATAAAAATTTTCCGTAGAATGCACACAGGTTTAGCATGGCGAACGATATACAGAACACAAGTATGGAAAAAGAAAGATGCTAGAGAGTTTAGGCAACATTCATATTTATGTTCAAAATATAACACGTATTTTTAGAGCTATTAGTCTTGGTTTTCGGCAAAACGAAAAAGTGTGTGCGGGTGTTGTTTTAGTAAATGAAAGATTTGGTGCCTTAGACATCGTTTGACTTAAACTTGTATATATATATATATTTTTTTTAAGAATCGAATACGTCTCATGTTATACGCAGTATTACCTTTTATTTTTTTGTCTTTCACGGAAGAGTTGTGAAGATGAAAAAATACCTTGTTATTGTACAGATATAATAGTTGGGTCAAAGTCAATAGACGATGCTCCTTAAAATAAGCCGTTCCATGATCTTTATAAATCAAAAGCTCCAGATATGAAATCACTCCTATCTGTAGCATATTAACATTTTGTTTATATTGATTGTCCAGTCAGTACCCCCAACTACAGAACAGTTCTATAAATTAAAGAGGACAATTGGCCCGTGGATTGAACATTTATTTATATTAGAAAAAAGACGTTTTTAATGGAATAAGGTTATCGCGATGAAAAACTCAACCGAGCTTAAATACATAAATTGCCTAGCGCAATGACTATGAAACCAGACACACACACAAACCCACATACCAACATGCAAACACGCAAGCACGCACGCACGCACGCGCATGCATTAGAACCACAGATAGATTAATAATTCGTGGGCGATTCAAACTTATCCGGTTTGCACGAGTGGAATCTAATGCCAATGTCATACATAAATACCTTGTTTTTTCTCTACAAAATTGTGTATTCGGTTTCTTTATATGAAATTCATGCTGAATTATGCTAAGCTATCTGGATAAATCACTATATAATTAATTCATACATTTTAAGATTTTGGAGTAGTGTTACTCTGGTTTAGGTGCTTCCAGTACATCGGAGATCAACTTGATTTTATTTTATAATGTTTGAGACAGGTAACAAATGTTTTCAGCGTAAATGGACAACAACAGAAAGTAAACTAAATAGTCAAGCAGAATATTTATTTTTGAACGAATATATTGTAAATGAGAGACTGAGTATTCGTACGTTTCACTTGCTTAAAGCAAAGTGTGGCCTTTGATTCGTTCGGAATTACAAACAATTTACGCATTAGCCTGTATCGAAAAATTCTACGGTATGAGTACGGCCGAATGCTTAAAAGGCACATAAAAGAATAAATATCCACTTTATTTAATAGGAGTAGGATTTATTTGAGATATCAAGTACCAACGAGGGAATGTTGATTGTCGGGTCACAATCCGAGATCAGTATCTCGGATACAATTCGAGACACAAAATGCGGACCGTATTCAGATATCCGTATCGGAGATACAGACCTCCGGATATTATCGGAGCAATTTATTTTCGACTGTATCCGCACAGATCAGAAACACACAGTTTCAAGATTCGCTGCTAAAAAAAAAATGAAACTTTTAGTTGTTTTTTTTAGCAGAGGACAAGCTCCTTAGGTGAACTTACGCATGTCCCAGTTCGTGTGGCAAGAGGCTCACCATTCCAAACGACATAGGCACGTCCTCCACCATTACCATGCTGGAATTCACATTGCAAACGCCACCAAGACGGGCCTGCCCTAAAGTCGTAAAAAAGTGTTAGATTTAGTTGGAATAGAACCTTCGAAAATACTGGCATTCTCAGTGTTGGGAGGTACTTCAAGTACACTGTACTTAAAGTACTGCTTCAAGTAGGTTTAGGAAACTTGTAGTTTACTTGAAGTGCATTCTTTGAGTATGTAATTGTACTTTACTTAAAGTGTTTTTTTTGTACTTTCAAAGGAAAGTACAATTCCCGGCTTCACAGTACATTCTCTAAGTTTGGTGTTGTTAAATAAGTATTACGAAATGATGCTTTGTTAAATTCAAAAAAATACTGGGAGGAATATTCTACTTTACCATAAACGTGAGTAGACGACGCATCGCTCCTTTTTTCTGAGGCGGCTTTTCTGTATCTTTTTGAACTTTCAGTACTTCTCGGTCGGTTAGTGCGAGCTAGGGGTTTAAAATATTAGGCGAGCAAAATTAATCATAATGTAGCACCTGGGACTGTGGTGCGAAAACATTAAACTTTGGAGTCAAGGAAAAACACAAGACAGGAGAACGTCGGAATGTTTTTAGACATGGTCTTTTGTCTTTTCCTTCTATTTGAAAGTTCTTTAATTTTTTGTACACCAATCTCAGGTGTCACATTATGATTAATTATCCCCAGCTCGCTGTCACCCTCAGGTTTTTTTCTGTTAAGAGGGACACTCCTTATGAGAGGATTGCTTGCGGAAGCTACAGGGCTGACGTCATGCTCTTTTCTAGTACATTTTGACCCCCTTGGGAGCTACAATGCAGTGCAAGAAAATAACTATACAGTGATTTTCAGAAATTTGGCTCAATTCCTGAAAATGAGTACTCTGTGGCCACTTTATCAAATATTCGCCGCTGTTTTTGATGATAGCTAATGCAGCCCTGATTACTCCTGGGCAATGCATACCAGTTAAAAAATCACTGTATAGGGAAATTAAGGGCATCATGAACGATTGTGTTAAGATACTTGTACTTTACTTTGAAAGTACACTGTATTTATAGTACTTTACTTCAAATACTTTGCACCCAGTGTACTACTACTTTACTTGAAGTTATTTACGTCTAATTTACTCGTACTTTACTTGAAATACTTTTACGATGTACTTCACCCAACACTGGGCATTCTACATTTACAACTTTGTTGCGGACAGTCGAGATCCAATTGAACGACAAGACGCGGTCGACGACAGCTTTTTAATGATAAGAGAGTTTAGCCAACCGTTGGGCCCCTCCGATCGGCACGGATACGATCGCCAATCAACGTGCACGAAAATGCGTCCTCGCTTCGATGACTAAAATACAATTTTCATTGCCCAAACAGGCCGAAGAGACCGTATGACTGAAATTAAGCGTATTTTCATAATTGGGAGAAACCAGCAAATGCTTTGCCGAGGAAGATCTTAAGAAACAAATAAAAACAAATAAGCTACCAAACTTACATTTGTATTATAAGTTCATAATTGTTTTTAAAATGTTGATATGCAAGTTTGAATTGGTAATCGATAGAATAAAAAACAAGTTGTGAAAAGTGGTCGAAGTGCAGGCGAGGTGGTGCGCATGAATCACGTTCTCAACCTTAGGGTAGCGGATTTATTTCTCGTATATTTTGGGCAGTGGGGACTTCCTGGGTGACATCGAGTGGTGGTAATAAAGCTTCGCAATACTAAATTTGCACCTGAGTGTGAGACGATATCTGTACGATTTCTTCTGTATTGTGGTTTAACACGAAGGTATTAAGCATTGATATTTTTTGTACAACTTTTCCCCATAAGTTTTACACATGTGCATGATTTTAAAATCGGTTGGATTAAGGATGTATTTTTTGTAACGGAAATGTAAGTCTTACGTTGTGCTTTACCGCAAAGGCCAACCGGCTGTTGGCAAGCACGCAAAATAAATATTGTATTGCATTGTATTTTATTGTATAAATCATATCTAAAAAATTTTGGGTTTTAGACAATACGATTGGGGATGCGAAGTTCTGGATTTGAGTCATTTTCAGTTTATCTATATTTTCTCATTTTTATTTAGCATTTTTTGTATTGTTTAGAGGACAGCTCACGTAATTTAAACACTAATTCACGTTTAGGTTTCTTTTTTTTATTCTTCGTGTCTCCTTGCTGATTGCAGTAGCGTTTCGGTGATCACTTGCCAGATCACTTTTTATTTTAAAACCCCTGCTGCCGTTGTGAAGCTTTTTGGTTTTTCATGGGCTAGGCCCGGTAGGGAGGAGGAGACAAGAAACATTTCTGCCTGACTGGGCCTCTACGCCACACAGTTCATAGCAACACAACTTGCATCAGTTGCCATATATACGTAAAGAAAGTAAACAACATACAAAAATCTGCATAGCAGCAAAGATGCACGCTTTTTGCACAATATCGTAGAAATTATTTCACGAATGAAAAACAATGATTGATCTGTCCTCAGATGAATAGAATATTACAAGGAATGAGAAAGCAATTCACAGAACATTTAAATATTCTATCCTTGCTAGATAATGCCTCACAAGGATAACAATCATTTATACGACATTGATTCGTAATCACTGACGTATTATAGCAAAATAATCGAATGAGCGAAACTTTACGAAAGATATGTACACAAAACGTTACACCTATGTAAAAAACACATTTGTCATTGCAACACTGAGAGCGCAAAACAAAACAACTTCTACTACGCGAAATATATCTAGTTGTGTACAAGGGTGTGTCTGGTGTTACTTTATATATATTAAATGATAGTGTAAAATCAGTACGGTATTTAAAAAAGTTTAGTAATGCAGGGACCTGATATTTTAGTTTTTGTTTTTCATAATTTGTCCGGACTTAGGCGTCTTGAGTTTGGCGTTTCTAAGATGATAAGGTTGCGATGGCACTTCATCTATTTGATATAGTTTTTCTTTGTATAATCTCTGCATTAGTTTAAAGTAATATATATGGTTTGCTTGAAGCATGTTACGTTTTGTAAAATATAGACTTTTATAAAAATCACCAGCATTTCCTTGATAGTTTTCTAAAATGCGCAAAACCTTTTTCTGGAAAATTTTTATATTCGTTATAATATGTGGAAATGGTTTCCTACATGCAATAATTCTATAATAAAGTTTAGATTAAAACAAAGAGTAATATAAGTTTTTGATAAGCAACTTTGGTAATAAATATGCAATTTATATATAGAGCCTACCCTTCTCGATAGGTCCCCTCTTATTTTGTTCACGTGAGTGTTCCAACTAAGTGTTTCATTAAACCAGACACCAAGAAACATTTCATCTATAACCTAAGATATTGCGGTGCTACTATGTTGCTGATGTATTGCACTATTGTCCTGCTTATTGACAAGTACAAATATAAAGTACTTTGTTCTGTCCACATTTAGTTTAGGTGTGTTTGTTTCCAGCTATACTGAAAGGTATTGAAGATAATCATTTGCCTGTTGTTCTAGGGACGCCTTTGTATTGCTGCAGAAAAAAATATTGGTTTCATCAGCGTAAAGCACCATATGTGGGGAATTTCGGATGTCTGTTATATCATTTATATATGTCAGAAAAAGTAGTGGTCCCAGCATGGAGTCCTGGGGCACTCCATGTGTGATTTCTAATTGCTGAAAAACAGCGCTATTGTTATGTAAAAACTATTCACGATTCCGGAGGTAGGACTTGATTAGGTCAGACGCTACGCCACGTACACCACAAGTCTGAAGTTTTGACAGTAAAATATTGTGTTGTATTGAATGAAAGGCCTTGTTCGAATCCAAAAATAACCCGACTGTATATAGTTTATTTTTAATTTTGGTTATAATTCTGTCTTTTATATTCGTAAGCGCAATTTCAGTCGATTTGTACCATTGAAACCTATATTGGGACCTAGAGATTGCGTTGCATTTGAAGAAGAAAAACCTTTGTAATATAATGTTTTTGAAGTTTTAAAATATTTTTGAAAATATTGGCAAAGCAGATATTGGTCGCCACTTTTCTAAGGTCATTTTGTATTGACTTTATGCACCGCACTAACCCTTGCGACTTTTCGTTCGTCTGGATATATTCATGTTTTCATCATGTTGCTTATAACATGTACCAGGACTGGGCTTATTATATTTGTCTTTATTTCAACTGGAAAAGGTTTTATTTCGTCAACCCCAGCCGCTACACTTGTTTTTATATTTTTTTATTAAATTACTAACTTATCTTGGGAAGTGGGCTCGAGCACTATATTGTCACGAAAGACAAGTGATGAGGCTGCGAATAACTGAATAAACTAAACGTTTATTGGGGCGAACTTTGTGCCCAAAAATAAAAAGGGAAAGAGAGAGAACAACAGATGCGTCGCGGGCGTCGAAGGCGGCGAAGCAGCAAGATCGAACGCTGAGGCGAAACTGACTCCGGCGAAACTGTACACGCGTGGGCTTCCAGAACATTCGGCGTAGAAGGTTCGACGCGTAGAACTTTCGGGCCTAGAATAAACAATAATGTTCTCGAATTCACCAGAATAACAAACTGAGAGTATAAACGAAATTCGCGGAGCCCCCAGGAATCGAACCCTGGGCCTCCACACGAAGTCAAGCGCGGTAACCACTCGGCCACGGCGCTTGCCCGCCGACGCGTGGCATTACTCCCCCCTTAAAAAGGCACCGTCTCGATGCCACGTGAAAGGCGAACAGAACAGAGCAAGACAAACAAAAAATTAGACCATCTTCCCGAGGGGAACCATGAGGTGATGCGGAGCATCGTGTTGTTTCCGAGGAAAGAGTCAGTTGCGTGCTGACGCCGAGAGATGGCGCCACCGACTGCCCTAGCGTTAACCCCTATGCTAACCTTCGTCGCGGCTCGCGGCAGAAAAACTTGGAACGCTCGCCGTTTTTTTTCACACTTGAAGGAGAGGAGACTAGGAGGAGAGTTGCGCGTGCGCGCGCGGTGTGAGGAGAAGCGAACGCACGCGCAGTGCACGCAGCTGGTAGAGCGAGCGAGCGGAGAGAGTAACGCGCAGCTGTTGGAGAGAGGGAAGGAGGAGAGTTGCGCGTGCGTAGTGCGAGTGCGGACTACGACGCCGACGCCAAGGCCGCGGGACATGGGCCCGAGCAAGAGATGCTCCGCACCTAAAACGAGTAAATACGGAAGCTGGCAAAACACAGTCCTATCAAAACACATTCCTATCAAGAAGTTGCACGAGATCACAGCTCACAGTTTTATCGCGCGTAGTACGGCTTGAGGCGCACGACGTGAACGACTTCCGGTCGTGGAGGGCGGCGTGATGAAGTCCGTGTTCCGTCGGGCATCACCTCGGAGTTCAGATCGCCAAGTCGGCGAAGCACTTTGTAGGGTCCGAAGTAGCGCTTCAGGAGTTTCTCGCTTAGACCGCGTCGTCGTATTGGGGTCCAAACCCGCACACGGTCTCCGGGGCTTGAAGCAAACGTCGATCCGGCGAAGGTTGTACCGGGCAGTGTCGACACGTTGTTGGTCTTGAATTCGTAGTCGGGCGAGCTGGCGGACTTCTTCGGCTCGTTGAGCAACCACCAGGGCGTCGGGTATCCCATCGTCAGCTGGCTCGTGGGGTAGCATTGCGTCGAGCATGGTCATACTTTTCTGCCATGCACTAGCTGAAACGGTAGTTACTCCTGTTGTCTCCTGCACCGCCGTGTTGTAAGCAAATGTGACGTAGGGTAACACCTCGTCCCAAGTATTGTGCTCTACGTCGACATACATTGAGATCATGTCGGCGATGGTTTTGTTCAGCCGTTCTGTTAGTCCATTTGTCTGCGGATGGTACGCAGTGGTTCGACGGTGGCCGGTGCCGCTGAGACGAAGGATCTCTTGCGTCAGCTGGGCCATGAACGATGATCCACGGTCGGTAATGAGGACTTCGGGGGCGCCGTGTCGGAGGACAATGGACTCGATGAAAAACTTGGCGACTTCCACAGCCATACCTGATGGAAGGGCTATCGTCTCGGCGTACCGTGTAAGATAATCTGTGGCGACGATTATCCAGCGGTTTCCCGACGTTGACGGTGGAAAAGGGCCAAGTAAATCCATTCCGATCTGCTGGAACGGTCTGGACGGGGGAGCAATCGGATGCAGAAGTCCCGACGGCTTCGTCGGCGGTTTCTTTCGTTGCTGACACTCGTGGCATGATCGAATGTAGAGGTGAACGGTCTTCGGTAGCCTCGGCCAGTAGTACTTGTCTCGAATCCTGGCGAGCGTCCTGCTGTAGCCAAGGTGCCCAGTCGTTGGGTCGTCGTGACGAGCTTGGAATATCTCCTCTCTAAGTTCGGCAGGGATTACCAGCAGCCATGGCAAGCTGTTGTCTCCGAAGTTCTCCTTGTAGAGCACACCTTGTCGGAGGACGAAGGTCGGCAGGGCCCTCAAGAAGACACGGGGTGTAGTACCCCCTCGTCCGTCAAGGGGCTCGATTACGGCGCGCAACTCAGGATCGCTTCTTTGACGTCGCGCCATGTCGTCGGTGTTCACCGCGCCTAGGAAGCACTCGTCGTGATCGTCGTCGCTGCTACCGGAGGATGTCTCGACAGGGTCTCTGGACAGGCAATCGGCGTCGCTGTGCTTGCGGCCTGACTTGTAGACCACAGTCATGTTGAACTCCTGCAGTCGGAGGCTCCATCGAGCGAGACGTCCTGAAGGGTCCTTTAGGTTTGCAAGCCAGCAGAGCGATTGGTGGTCCGTGACAACGTGAAGAGGCTCCCGTATAAGTACGGGCGAAACTTCGTGATGGCCCAGACGACCGCCAGACATTCTTTTCAGTCGTGGAGTAATTTCTCTCCGCCCTGGACAGTGTCCGACTGGCGTAGGCGATGACTCGCTCGGTGCCTTCTTGCACTTGAACCAGTACCGCGCCAAGGCCTTCGTTACTTGCGTCCGTATTAATCTCGGTTTCCGCATCTTGATCGAAGTGTCCAAAAACAGGAGGAGTCTGGAGTCGTTGCTTCAGCTCGTCAAATGCGTGTTGTTGCTTCTCGGCCCATTCAAACTTCTCGGCGTCTTTCGTAAGTTTTGTGAGCGGTGCGGAAATTCTTGCGAAATCCCGAACGAAGCGTCGATAGTAGGCACAAAGTCCTAGGAATCTTCGCACGGCCTTCTTGTCTGAAGGCGCTGGAAATGCCGCAACGGCGCGAGTCTTCTCGGGGTCTGGGCGGATGCCGTCATTACTAACCACGTGGCCTAGGAACTTCAGTTTCCCCGAGGGGGCACCTGTGAAAGCAGGTGTTTGGAGAGTGGCGTCTCCACGGACTTGGAGCCATGCGGGTTCGCCCGCCCACGTATGGCTGTGCGTGGCTTTCCCGTGTCCGGGGAAAAGGGCATCCTGGTGGTTGAGCCGAGCCCGGGGTAGGTTTGGACCCTTCGGGGCCCCCGGGTGAGGCAATACACTCACTTCGGCCCCCGCTTCTCGTAGACGGGAGTCCTGGTAAGGCCCGGCCAGGATGATTCAGTGTAGTCGCCTTTTCTTCTA
>JAZHYW010018830.1:0-12711 GCA_037355805.1 Ixodes ricinus | reverse complement strand
TAGTATACTGGACTAAGTACGCTGGACTAAGCGCCACTTGCTGCGGACTGTCGCGTGCTACCCGTACAACCGTCGGCGGTATGTCATACTTGGCTTTGTCGCTTGCACTCCCTTTCACCTCATTCTTATGGCGGCGAGCAAACATATCGGATCGCGGACCGTATGGTCCGGATTTGATTTCCACTCAGCCCATGGCGATACTCGGTGGGTTCGATTAATTGTTCCTCTGTTAAAATTATCTATAATTATTATTGTTAGGTACTTATTTTATATGCCGTGGATATTTATGTATTGACTGCTATTTGCTCTGCATGCTTCAAAGTTGCCTCGGTCTACGTGCAACGCTTTTTAGTCACACTTGAGCTGTTACTTTTCGCATAAAATCCATTCCATCAAAACCTATTGTGCTAAAGAAACCCTTACATACTCAAAATTATATCCAAAGCTAATCTCTTGATTTAGGCGTATGTAAGATTTCTCAAGCTATCTCTCTCAGCAAAGTTTTCGGCGTTTAATATTGGTTGTCACGATTAAAACGTTCTCATTCAAAGCTCTGAACAGGGAGTCAAAGAAGATTTTTGAAGTGTTCTTTTAAAGACCCACATTTGTCTTGAAATGATTTTATCTTGAAAGCAAACATTTTGATCAAGGGCTCTACAGGTTTCGTAGCTTTGAAAACGATAATTCAGGGAGGCTTGCGAAGAACTTCAGCAAAATCGTTAGCTGCAAATGTATTCTGCTAGATTATTGTATGTTTGGGGATCAGCATATTAGCACAGGCTAACTGGTAAATATTTTGAACTTGTTTTGATTTAATACATCCAATTTACAAGCGATGTGAACCTTTTGGCCGTAGAGATTGTGAAGCATGTTTGGGCAAGGGGGGGGGTTGATCTTTCTGTTTGCGCGCCGGTACTGTATGAAATTGCCTCAGAGAGCCGGATTCGGCCCAGAGACCACCATTTGCCGACCTCTGGTCTACCATGCACAATACAGCAGAGGCGCGTGGGCCTAGCTTATCTGAATGATTTGGTTCGAAATGGAAGCCTCGCACAAAATTCAGTTTACCAAAGTCACGCGCTCGTGTCGTGCACTTGTCAGTTCTTCAGATATTTATGACATGGATCATACTCTCAAATGACTAACTCCCATGATGATTCGCTTTCTAGCTGCTGCAATGGAAGATTTTCAGGATGATGCTTCACTTCAAGTACGTACTCCTTTCATTCCGTCATGCTTTGGTTGCGCGTGCACCGAAGTGATATTGAAGGCACGAAGTACACTCTGGATGCGAAGCTTCTACTGTAGATCGTTTTGTGACAACGGGCTGATGTGAAAGGTTTTTACTAATAAAGTTGGTGATGTTGAAGCGTTTTCTATTTTTGAACATGACGTGAGCTCTCCTGTACATTTACAAGTTAGCGATGCTTGAATAAGCAGTTCAGTTTTCCTTTTGCTTGTTATTCGCTTTGTTTTTATGTTTTGTTTGTTGTCGTATTTTCTGCCGGAACAACATCATATTTTAGAAATCAAATTGAAAAAAAAAGATTGCTTACCTGAACGTTCATTGTAGAATAGAGCGCACCTAAGGAAATCTGACAATATGAGATACATGGATCCCCGATACTCTGAAAAAAAGACAGTGAGAAATGTTAATCAATTTTAAGATGTTCTTACCAAGTGTCACAAAGTAATACTGCAGGGATGACTTACCGTGCTGGGAAGACGATATCTTGAGCACTTCTACGTGGTTGGAGTAGTTATATCCGGATGAATTCTTTGCATCTAGCTCATAATCCGCAGGAATCCTGAAATGGTCGTTATGAAAAATAAGTGACCCATATTCGTAATGAACGTTCTTTTCAGAGCTCCTTATCATGCCACAATAGCCAAAAATGCAAGAGGTAAAAAATGTGAAAGAACAAAACGCCAGAACAAGCTGCCCTAAAATTTCAACGATTTCAAGGGAAACAATAGAACATATAGCTTAAAAAAAAACGTATATTGTTAAAAAGGAAGAAAACTTCGATCATTTGGTAATGCAAATCTAACCCTGGACCTTAAGACGCTGAGGCGGAAAATCTTCTGACTGTGCAATGTAATAGCTTCTTTTATTATTATTCCTGCTACAGAAGGCGAGCCCGGATCTTTTCTTCGTTGCCTCGAAATTGTTGGACTTCAGTGCCTCCAGGCGCACGATAAAATGGCCTATCATATGTCTCTTTGTAAGACTACTTATAGCTAGAGATGTGGGAATAGAAAGTCGAGCTATGATCGAATTAGAAACGAATGACTGCAAAATACTGTACAGAAAAGTCAAATTGAATGAATTGGATACATATACAAAAAATGTTATTCGAAATATTCGCAAGATTAAGAATAATAAGAAATCGCATTCATTGGACAAATGCCCTAAGTGCTTATACTGTTGTTGGGAAGACTTAACGAAGGAATGTTAGCATTAATTAAAACGGCGTTAATGGCCACACATAAACGACAAACTTAAGACACAGCTGTAGGACACGTTCGCCCATTTACGTGTGGTTGCACGGACAGCTTAATGAATAAAACGACATGGCTGAGGAGTTTGAATTGGGTGACGGTTTTCCTGATCTGATGCAACCATAGCTAGACGTCGCGCGAGCGCGATGGGTTGTCGGAAGAGACCGGTTAAATTAATATTTTTTTTATATTTTCATAATAAACTGTCATGCTACGGATTTAATGCCGAGACTAGGTTTATAGTGCACAGAACTTGCTGCAGGTGACGAAATATTTGTTATTTCCAAATTCCGACATTGGTGGTATGCCTGTTTTTTCGAGCGCATTCTAAACGTTGGATATTGAAGCATGACTTCTGCTTGAGATAAAAATGCCTCGTTATTCGAGGCTTTTTACTTAAGAGTGATTTAGATTTAACGCAGGCCAGTACTCACCATGCCAAAATTATCCTGAGTAAATTATAATTTTCAAGCCAGCGGTACTGATGCGAATTAATTGAAAACTATTGTACAAGGCATTATAGAGTCTAATGGTATATTTCGAACAGTCATTATTTGATTAGAATGAGCAACTCGATTATTCGGACGTCCTGTTCTATAACCTCTGGAGTAGTGCTTCAAAGATACTTTACCACTGGTGAAGTGATCTTTACACACCTGGTACCTCGCTTGTACTATTATAAATAAAAAACTACCATGCAATTCTTTAAGATCACCATCAGCTTGACGGACATACGTTTCTGTGTTCCAAATGCTGAATAATCTTGGAAGCTTAATCATTTCCTAAGGGGCAACATCATTAAACCTTTTGTTATGGTAAGGAAAGAGGGACATTTAAGACAAACAGACAAGACAGGCTTTCGACCTGCAACAAAACGATTACTGGCTCGACCTCGCCCTTGAAGCTCGACGGGGGCGTCCGGGAGGTTGAGAGGGAGGGTGGTGGGTGAGGGAAGCGAAGTCCATGTGGCCCGGCTCGCAGCTACGCGTGCATGGCGTAAGGTGGGGTCTCCTGTGTGTCAATCGACACGTCGCCTCCTCTTCTCCGCGACCTTCCCACCCACCTCCTCCCTCCTTTCCCCAACAGGGCACCGTCGACACTGGGGCCTGCGTGTAACGGTGTAGCGTGTAACGCTTTTCTTTCTGCCCTTCGCCTGATTGCATGCAATCTCTCATAATCTGCATCGATTTTGTTTCTGTTAATCGGCATTTTTGTTCGTATTGTTGACTTTGCCAGGCAGTCCTTTATTACTGGTCCTAGTTCTTCTTTAAGGGTAGTAGCAGCAATGGACTTATTTGCAATAACAAAACATTTTTCCCAGTTCGTGGCAATCAAAGTATGAGTATTTTAACACGCAGTAAAATTTTTACAAAATATTAGGGAAAGGCATGTGGTCGCTTCCTCTACTCCCGAGGCCAGTGGTCCAACGAAAAATATAATATTGCTCCGCTGATACAAAACTTAACACTAACGCACTACTACTATTGCCTATATGAAAAGTTGCACTGCCATAATTTATGAGAATTTTGCAATAATACTCAGCAGGGCAGAGCCACGTGTATATGTGTGCCCGTCACTCCAAAGTTCATGGTGAGCGCTAAAATCACCACAAAATACATGAGGCGAGAGTGTATTCTCTAATAGAGCCTCAAGACATCTAATATCCAAATTAACTTGTCGCTGAATCTATGCTGATATTAACGTGAATTTTTTTATTTGTTTTGTAGCGTCACGCATGCATATTCATTTGTTTCATGTGGGGGACTTGATATTCACTGGAAACGAGATAATTTCGCTTATCTATGAAAACTCGACCAACTCCGTTTGTCCGCGCTGATGAGCTGTATGAATATACCGAAAGTCTCAGTTTGGTAACATCTTCTATTCTTGCCTCCGATATTGCTAATAGTGGAAAAGAGTGGGTTCGTACAAGTTGTTTAAAGTCTGACATTTTTGAGCGAATACCATTTGCATTCCATTGAAAGGCAGTTGTTTGATTTAAAATATCACGGAATGGTTAATTTATTTGAGCCAAGCCAGTAGGCAAGGCTGAATGTAATTAATTAGGCTGAGTATTATAGGAGCCAAGTGTGGTTGCCTTGTCTTAGAAAGCTCCGCACAAAATCGAAAGCCATCGTTACGGCTTGTTCGCGAAGGGATTTGTTGCTTTGTATGCGAGTTCATGGCGGGGCACATTGTGAGGGGAAACACACGAGCATGACCACCCTTCTCAGTGTCAGTGTGCTTACTGGTTGCCGATCTCGGCCCCGTTCGTAGCGATGTAAATATTTATCGACATGGATTCTGCCCTAACAGGCGCGATATCTTTACGCAAGCTCTTTGGAGACTCGGCTGTCAAGATGTCTTTATACTATGTTTTGAATGTGGCATGTACATGATGAGGTGTTTCCACGATATCTTCATTCGCGCGCACATTTTCAGGCTAGACCTCTGTAGAGGGATGATCTTTCCTCTTTCTGACAATAGTTTCCTTTGGAGCAACTCTGTCTGTAGCGAAACCTCTCTTACGCAGCTCACCTCTCCTTTGATGTTTAATCCTTATAAGACAAGCAGGGTCGAGTGCGTCATGCTGCTTTCCGCAATTGATACATTTTGGGTTTGTGGCATCACATTTTGTGCTGCTATGCCCTCCTCCGCATCGGGAACAAGTCTTGCCTTTTTCCCAGGTCACACCCTTGTGGCCATAACGGCCGCAGTTTTTGCATTGCAAAGGACGTTCTTTGAATTGCGAGACCTGATATCGCACTCGAAATAGGAATACATATGGCCGCAGGAAAACCGAATCGATTGTTATTTTGACTACTGTTGTGTCCCTCGGTCTCCTTGCATGAACGACTGGTAGATCAGAAGATAGATGCATTTGAATGTCTGATTCAGGGACGTTCTTCTTTACGCCTCGTATAACCCCAACCGCTGCAGATCGAGGACCAGGCTCGTATACCTTGGACGCGCACCCCGCAATTCGCGGTGAGATTTAGCAGTGTCTTAGTGGAAAGATTCTATTTGTTTTCTTCGTCTTTATTGTTCAGTACCCAAGCCTAAAGTGCTCGTTATCCCCAGTTTGTGGTTTTCTAGGTGTTTCCAATATTTGGTTAATTTTTTTTTTGCTGTTATTTTGTCGTTTTGTTTTCTTGCCAAGGTCCTTTGACCAGGCATTATGCGGCGGTGATGGGCGATTTTTTGTTTCTTAATGCTTTCCCTCCCCCCCCTCCCCTTCCAAACTCTCACATCCACAAAGCCATCGTGATGGGCATTAGATCTGAATATTGCGCGTTTTTAGTTTATTTAATACTTGCCACAAAGGCACGAATTTAGCGCTATGTAAATACTTTACAAGTTTCTCTATATCGGTGTCTAAATAAAAAGAGCTTCAAAAACCTTGTTCCTACGATTACGTCACCTGTACATACTTACCAATGCCACTTTTTCTGAGTCTTGCGTGGTGTTGTGTTATCTTCCTGCAGGAACCGACGTTTTATAGAAACCTTGTGATCCTGAATACTTTTTTCTGTTATTACTTCTCCACACTTGAATGGATATCGCGATGGCTCCAAAAGAGGATCGTTCTTGAATGTACCACCGGCTACGTAGTACCTCTTGGGAGTCCGGAAAAGCTGGTGAATGCAAGCGAAGGCAAAAGCTTAGGTTTAATATCTATGTTGAATTTGTAATTGGACGCTTGGACAATCATTCAGGATTATTTGAGTAATTTCATACCTAAAGAAACAACTAGTCAATCAAGATAATTTAAACTTTTTAAAACTGACAAAAATGGCCAGCCAATGAATTTAATCTGCCTTTAACGTTATTCTAATGATATTACCTAGTCAGTTTAGTTTTAATAAACATTTTAAAACCTATTCGTGTTGTTTTGCTGCCTCATATGTCTCATAAAACCGATACATCTCATTTCAAAAGTGCCGATTTGATTGCGTATATCACCTTCAGTCGAAGATATTTAATTCAGTTAGGTTTGTTTCGCTATTATTTTGTCCGCAATTATTTGTACAGGCGTTTAGTTGGTCAGCCATTTCAAAGTTGCAACAACTTTGTACAACCACGAGCCTGGGATCTTTTAACGTGCACCACGCACTAGTGATACACGACCGGTCGCCGGTACGATGCTCATCCAGATCGAAACGGGCAGGGGTGGGGATTGAGCCGGGATCCCTGGGTTCTGCAGCGCGAGCTTTCGCTCCACGTGCTCCGAGGTGGTGTGCGTTATGCCTATCGGCCACCGATCCCTCTCATCCTCAGAACCGTGTGCTTTCTTAGTATTTGACATTGGCCGTTTTGATTTGACAGAATCAGATATGTTTCGTATAACTGGACTATTGGCTATAATTCCGTGTTTTAAACCAAAAATATACTGGACACTTCCTTCCTAAAAACAAAAAAACAGCAACAACAACAAGTGCTATAAACATATTCAAGGCCCAAACGCTATTTAAGAGTAGCCAAAACTTGTACGCAGTAATTTCGTTTTATTTAAAGGTGTATTTTAGGAGTTGGTAAAATACGGAACAAGGTTACGTCTCTGAATAAAAAGTACGTGCGGACTTTTTCTATCTTCCGAAGCGCAGCTTGTGTGTGGTTCTTTTTCCTAATGCACACCAGTTGCAGGTTTTTGTAGAACTGTAAAGCCACAATGTAGCTATTGTTTTAATCATTGCTGTAGTTAATTTTTGCTACGTTTAATCTGCAATAGTGTTCTTACGAGATTAAAGCGAAGGGTAAATGTTGCATACAAACTATGTTTTGTTTTGCGGGGTATTGGTTACATTATGTCTCCAGATTTTTTAACGCGTACTCCTGGGTCATGTGACTCGCCGTATTTCAAATGCCTCTACCACACGGCAAATTATAAACGTTTAATGGAATACCATGAGTGCACCAATGCAGAGGCTTTTGAGTTGTACTCACAGATGTTAACTTTCATTCACTTATGTTTATTTCCATATAAAAAGTTCAATAAATATAATACATGCTGCCTCCACGAATACTTTGATAATGCAATGAGTGCGCAGGCGAGCTGGTGGATGTTAACCATTTTGTTCTTAGCCTGAGACTGAGGCAGGAAAAGAGGAATGTTTCAAAGAAGAAGAAAAATGAACAGTCGAGGAGGCGTGTCCTCGACTGTTCATTTGTCTTCTACTTTGAACCTTTCCTCTTTTTCCTGCCTCAGTCTCCTGCTAAGAACAAAATGGGTAACGAATACTTTTTTTGTTTGTATTTTCAGAATAGCCCTCCAGGAAAGGTAAATACCACATAAATGCTTTAATCATTAAAGTGGCGGGGCAACGATTTTCGCACTTTGCACGAATACCGCTTAGAACGAATCCCTGACGCTAATGACCTATGAATCACTCGAATGTTTTAACTACACGATTTAGAAGTCGAAGATAAAAATTGAATAAAAACAAGCAGCGTTCACCGCCTCAACTTGTAACCAGAACAAGCGGCCATGGGATCTGGAGTCAATTACCTGCCGCCAATGTTGTTCATAGCCATGCGCATGGATTGGCGAAGCACAGGACTCGGGCTAAGTTCCAGACACCTGTAAAAGATCGGCTGTTGTCGTCATTGCAGCGATTGGACACGGCCCACTACCCAAATGCTTGTTGATCTATTGATTATCAGAATCTCAAATCGAGTACTCACGCAATGCTCGGTTTCAGTTTATGAGCCGCATTCAAATATCGTCACCGGTGGATACCGCAACCTTCCAGGTACGTCATGAAGTTTGGCGAAGGAGATATTAAAAGAAAACGCTGGCTTTTACTTTTGAAATTACACCGCGACACGGGAATTTTTTGGCTCAGTGGCGTTGCGTGCAAGTATACTTTGGTCACCACTGATGCCAGTAAGCTCCTGTAAAGTGAAAAACACTTCGAAGCGAATATCGTTGCACGGCCCTTTAAGGGCTACATATTAATACTTATACTTAGGAAACTGATTCGATGATTTGTTCTAGCCAAATAATAAAACTTATTAATACTTCGTACTATCTGGCCCAAAATCAAACAAGAACGGCGGAGCGCGTGGCCTCTCGATGCATGTGGGTTAGCTGAAGGCCCACGGAAACTGATGCAACTGTGGAGTGGAGCAACACTTCCTCTTAGAGACAAAGGCCAGAGTGCTCTGAGTAGTGATCGGTAAGCATGACCGGAGAAGGTAGGTAATATGCACAAGTGTTAGAAAAATTGGTAATTTTTCACGTCGTATTTTTATGTCGCCTCTTCACGTGGTTTCTTCGCGTTCTCGTGAATCTGCCACTAAAAGCAATTGAAATTAGCAATCATTTCTTAATCTTATTGTTCATATATTAAAATGCGTTTATAATGGTTGAGAGTGTTAAATGTATAATATTCTATTAAAATGCCGGAATAATGTAAAACGAGGAATGGCAGAGCAGTCCTCATTGGCCTGCTCTTCTGGCGCTTCGAAGACGGTCCGAACTTCGAACGGTGGCAAATTGGTCCATGTCCACAGCGTCGCGTCTGAAAGTTACGAGTTACATACAAACATTTTCGTGAAAATGACCGTTTATGCGGGGTGGAAAATAAAACGCGGTTCATCTTAGAAACCGGAAATTACGGTAATAGTTACTGCGACCCGGTTTTGCCGTCTCTCATCACTACATGTTTTGGTATTCTGTAAACATATTTGCGTATAAAATATCCATCCCCCCTGCAATAAATACACCACTCAATGTATTACGCTTTACAACAATCCAACCTTTCTCGAGTCGTCTTTACAATGTGCATATCTGTTGTGCCATTTCATTGAAATATATTAGTGGTCTAATATTTTAAATAAAATTTGCTTTCTAGTCCAATTGCTTGTAAAGTTTTGTTGTTTCAGCTAAATTCGTCGACAACCTTTTGTGGCCATCCGCTCAGAAGTACGAAGGTGCGTTCACGGACGTCCATTAAAAGCTGACACGCTACACACCTCCTCACGTATGAAATGCAGCAGATGTATGTGCGACTATAAGCTATAGTTACTAGGACACTGTCGATCCACCCGCGTTGGAGTCATGTTGGCGCTCGACCGCGGCACCCGATGGCCTTCTCTCCTGGCAAGACTGAAGTATGCTAAAGCCCTCGAAGTCTAGGAGACGTTAGTGGAGATGAGGCTGCGAGGATTGCGCCTACTCCACCTACCCGATGTGCTCACTATCGCAACTTTCCCTCTCCGCTCCACAGCCTTATCTGCTCGGGGTCCCTCAGGAAACGCAGCATGCATGGAAGGTCACGCACTCCGCCTTTGGCGTTTCGTTCGAGCCCGCTACTAGGTGTCCCGTAAAAATATCTACAAGCTTATATTATAAAATAAACTACGCATTGTCCTACTACTCATTGTCCACCTAAAGGTAGCGCTAGATGTTCCGAACCATATACCAAATTTTCAGCCCGGAACCGATATGTTATTCAAAGTTCTAAGCTGACTTTTTTAGTGTCAGTGGGAAAATGGGGCAAATGTTTGCCCGTTTTAGCTTTCTGGCACCATAGCTCTGTCGGCCGCAGTTTTTCCATTGAAATTTCCTGAAGTCACTCATAACGTTCGAACATGATATCTGCTCCTGACTGAAACTTTGGCATCTGGTTCGGACCTCTAGCGCTCTCTTTGGACGGTGAATGAGCGTTCGGCGATGCCTTGTTCACTTTTTGCGGTAAACAAAACTCTCTAGTTATTTTTTGTTGGGGACACCTGTAAATGAGGCTCATTGTACGCACATATGTAAGCTCTCAGTCTCTAAGTTACATAGGTCAAAGGCGTGCAGACGCTAGGATAGGTGCTTGCATCTGAGGAGGAGAGAGTGCCAAAAGCATGTTTATCGCTTAATGTTTTAATTTATAAGTCAATAACAATAAATTGATTTCCTGTAAAATAATGGGATCTTGTTACGTTATTTCTTTATTTCGTACGCACTTCATGTTTGTCTCGCGTGGCACAAATAACCGAAATTCTCAAGTGGTTCTACTTTCTAAATGTGCGTATTTAAGGGATGTTGAAACTGTTAGCGAAACGACAAAACTGTATCTCATCATATAAAATATCTATTATGTTCTCAGTGAACAAAATAATATTAACGTCATTACGTGTTGATATCCAGAAAAACGATACACAAAAATAAGCAAAAACATGACTTGTCTTTTTTTTAATCGGCATCAAACGCGTGTGAGCCCCAATTCAAGGCAATGTTACTCACGTGCTCAATCATTTGAGTGTAGTCATGTATCTTACCTAAAATTACTGAAAAATTATTAGCGGCCGAACTTAGCCCTCAATATCAGAAGTAAGAAGGCGACATTGATTGTCCATACGCCATCGTGTCAACCTGCGTGACAAAGTCGTGAATCAGCGAGACTGTCTTAGAATGAGAAGCATAACCTTTATAATACACTATTATAACAGGAGCATGTGAAATGGTAAATATGATCTCTGAATCTAATTCAAATAAAATAGTGCCGGATTGCTGCAAATAAGTGGATAATTTAACCGAATATTAAAGAGGCAGCAAGTGTTTTTTTCAAATCCTCTGTCACTTATCCTCTCTGATCATAACTCAATCTACGAGCATGAGCATCCTGAAAATACCCAAAAAAACATTCGTGCAAAGCCGAATTTCATGAGTTTAAACAGGATAAAACGACGTGCAATCGCTACTATTGTTGCAACGGCAGATGGCGTTACCGAACCTTGCTGGATTGTCGAACGAATGTACGGCGTTGTCAGTCACTCGAGAGCGAAATGTTCTCGCGTAGACGATCAGCCGACCAGTCCCGCACGTCCACGCGGGAAACTCATCGCTCGCGAGTGGCTGACAGGTGCCATCCATCGTTGGACCATATTCATCGAGGTTCGATATCGCCATCTGTCGTTCTGTGATAATGGAGTGTCGCAAACTTTGATTACTATTCAATATGCAAATCGGCCGGGCTTGAAAGTAATTTCGAGATTTTTAGGACGCTTAGACATCGTAGATAGATTTATGACAATAAAGCAGAAAATATTTATAAGCACCTTTAAATATAGTACCAAATATTTCATTTGAAATGCACAGAAACTTTAAGACGTGCATGAACAACGAAAAAACTATCGTTCCTTCCTGCGGAGAGCACATTGAACGAAGGGTGGCTAAACAACAAAAAAGCGTTAATAATCACTTCCTGCGGCATGACTTTAGCACGAAAGAAGGTGTCCACTCACTCACGGTGGACACACACTGCCTATAGCGTGCCGGATTTCCAGACACACGCAACTGAGCTGTCTGACGTTCAGTCAGTGACACTCATCGAACTCTGACCCAACATGATAGTGTCTAATCAGTGTCCCGCGCTAACCTCCGTGAGGTTAAACACAGAAAGAATTTTCACTGTCTAGCTTTCAGGAGGAGTCGGTGGAAGAGACGACTGAGGAAAATTTATCTTCCGCTGAGAAGAAATTGCTAAGGTCAGTTGGTTTTGGAGTGATACATGCCTACATGAGTACTACATTGTAGAGCCATCGCAACCTAATAACGTATTCCACTATTCATTTTTGCATCACATGACCAGACTTGTACCTGTGCTAAAAAAGTAAGGAATTGTATTTACAATTACTAATGGCTAAATGTAACTAATTATACTTACCATTACACTTCGATACAAGTAAGTGACCGTTACTTCAAAAGTAATCCGTTACTTTCGCGGCGTTACTTTCAACCTTACTGTCCTAGAGTAAGAAACAATACACAAGTGTTATGAACAGACTTGTACGTGATCACTTTACAGAGGAACAAAATTACTTGTAATCCCGTCATATTTATCAGCATTTTGTAACGGAATAATTAGACATTTGCTAAAGTAATTTGTAAAGTAATTTTCTTAATGATTTACAACGAGAGTCCTTGTAAATTGTTACATTTTTAATCAACGATATGCCCCTAACCCCCCCCCCCCCTTTGAAGAGAAAAATAATATTGTTTATTTTGGTAAAATTCGACCGCTAATCACTCTATCACGCGCATTGATGACCAGCAAAATGATAATCTTGAGCTCCACAGAGCATTTCTTTATTTCACCACCCCCTGGAACATGTTTTTGGCTTTTCACTACCTAAGAAGATAGCCTGAAAATCCAACAAATATTTCTAAAAAACAGGTAAAAAAAAGGTAAGGTCGCGTGCTGTATCCGTTTTTTT
>JAZHYW010018828.1:0-30046 GCA_037355805.1 Ixodes ricinus | reverse complement strand
GAAAGAACGGTATGTACAGGTCCTTTCATTGTCGAACAAAGGAGCGCAACGGCAGCGTTGTCAATGTAGTTACGGTTTTGACCGGAGCACAAAAATAAACAAAAATATTTGCGCGCCTGTGTGCGTGGGTTGGGGGGGGGGAGGAGGTGGAAAGGAAGAACCGAGGTAACCAGGCACCGAGACAATACCAGAAAGGAACAGCGCTTTTTGTTTTCCCCTTCTTCGTGTTTACCTGGTTTTCGTAAGGTTCCATTCAGTCCCATACTCCGTTTATTTTGTGCGGAGTGTCCGCACGACACAAAGGATGTCCCGAATTGCCCATTTTTCACTCTTTTTTTATACGCTGTACTTTATTCAATTGTTCTTTCTATTTCGTCACGGGAGGTACAGGGTGTCACGTTCGCTTTAATGGCACGAATATAGGTCGGCGTTTCTATTTCTTTTTGCGCGTGTCTGTCCAAACCTTGCTTTATGGCGTGGAACTGGAGCATCTCGAAGTTTTCTAGGATTCCCCGAACTTCTAATTGCTGCGCGGATTAGAATTCTTTAACGATGCTTCGTTGGGTTCAACCTGAACGTACCAAAATTTAAAAGACGGATGATGCCGCGCTGGTTTTGTTAGTTTATGCGCTCGCGCATAAAAATAACTTTTTAACCCTTGAGGACGAGCAACCAAAGACACAAGAACATCACTTTATTTACATGAAAATTGGAGTTCAAGGGCCCAAAATATCATCACCAGCAAAATGTTTCAAGAATTACAGTATAAGTTTAGATGTTACAGCATTGTTGCCTCCAGGCAACAACAGGCACAACCCCGTGTTTCACGCATTGTGAAACTGGAACATGCAGTCTTTGCCAGGCGTGAAACACAGATGTACTTTGCATTTTCTGCACATTACACGGGTTATGCCACTGCAGTTAGGGAATTTACAGCGTCCTTTTTTGTCGGCGTACATTGCGAAGTGTCCAACGGTGTCCAGACGAACTTCTTTGACTGGGATGACGGCCATTGGCCCACGGCGCTTTTTGGCTTCAAGTTGGTTCTCCACGTCCGACAGTGCCTTCCTTCTTGACGGTGTTGAGATCTTTTTTCCTCTCGGAGGGCCCAGGCTATCTCAGCCTTAAACTTCAGAAGTGTCAGTTGACCTTTCTTAGTGATGTTTGCTGCGTCGGCGTCTCGTCGGTATAACAGCCAACAGTTTACGACAACTACATCTATCAGGTGGAAGAACAGCTTCAGGTACCACTTCTTGGACCTTAGTGTTGTGCGATAGAGGGCCACAAGCATGTCGAGGAGGTCCACACCTCCCATAGACTGGTTGTATATTTTCACTATGGAGGGGCATGAAACGTCCACCATGGATCGGGCTTTCTTGTCAAAGCGCCTGACACTGTGTTCTGGGCTGGCTGACGCGAAGGTGGAAACCAGGGAGACAGAGCGGTTATCGAACCACTTTACAGCTCGGATGTTGATTCCATCAACGGTCACTTCCCTTTCTTCGAATGCCCCTCGGCCGCTTTTCTTCAAGTCCTTGTCAGTAGGAAGCTTACAGCCTTTCAGTCGTGCTTCACGAACTGTGCCGACAGAGTGAATTCCAATCTTCATCAAAGCAACTTCAAGATCTAAACTTGTAAACCAGTTATCAAACAACAAAATATAATTCTTGTGCCAAGGTACCACATCTGCCATCCGAAGGACGATATTTCCACTTGCTCCGATATCCGGCATTCCTGGTTGAGGTGAGATTTTTCCTGTGTAGATTTCGAAGTTATAGACCATGCCAGCTGCATCACATAGCATGAAAATTTTGTAACCCCATTTCTTGGGTTTCTTTGGGAGGTACTGCTTCATTGAGCTCCTTCCTTTGAAGGGAACTAGCTGCTCATCTACACAAAGTTTCTGACTTTTAGGAATCGCTTGAAACTTTTTCACAAGGTGATCTACAACAGGTCGAATCTTGTATATCTTGTCTCGGTCCGCATCAGAAGCATCCGGAGCGTGCTCGTTGTTATTGAAGTGGAGCGATCGCTTGATAAACTCCCACCTGTCACGCCTCATGACGTCCGCTATCTGCGGCACCCTAAATTGTTCTGACCAATACAGTCGCGTTTGTGGTAGTTTGTTGATTGACATTGTCATCACTATCCCAAGAAACTGTTCGAGTTCATTTTGGGTCAAACAGATCACCTTGTTTGGGTTTTTCTGGGAGCTGTAAAGACTTGTCTGATCACAAATATTTGTGAGCATATCAGCATCAATGAACTTCCGGAAGTATGATATGGGAGATTCAACATCACTTGGATGCGGAGGAACGTCCTTCCATGCTGGTTCTGACTTCCCATTTTTGTCACTAACAACTTTCCAGACCGGAGATCTCTTGGGTACCTGGGTTGTAGTGGCACTGGAGGCTGTAGGGCGTTGGACTCTGTCATCTTCTTCATCACTTTCAGTGGTGATACTCATATCTATGGAGAAAAAATATAGAACACTGTAGCTGTTTTTAGTATGCCCTAAATTTTTGTTCACAAAATATACACAAGTCCCCCCCCCCCCCGCCAAACAAGACAATAAGAATCCTGGATAAACCCCAAGTGGACAGCACATTACAAAGGCAATCTAGCTATCAGCAAATTTGAGCAACTATCGATCTATTTGCGGCTGGCAATGAATACTCCCATGTATAGCTATTACCTTCATTGCCATGGATAGGGTGATTTTCTTCCTCGTCACTGGAAGAATCCAAATCAGAATCGTCACTAAGCTCTGGTGGCAACTTCGCTGCAGTCTTTCCATAGAAAGAGCTGGCATTCATCCTGATGTAGTAACTTCCGAGTTGGCCTGAAAAAAAGAGGAATAATATATAATATATGCCGTTTAAAAAAGCACTGTCAAAAACCAGGGTCCCTATTGTTTCTTTGAATAACGTTTTACGGACAACTTTTCATGGACACACGTTTCGTCGACACGAACCTTTCATTGACACTCGTTGTGCGAATTGCACGCTGTAGGGATATTCTTTCACACATGTATCACTACTAATGAGCTTGTTAACCCAGCGTTAACTGCGTTCACGCCGTTTTGTGGCGACAGTCTGTGGTGGCTCATTACAAAAATGTCAATCCACCTGACCAACCCGCACACGCCGCTTCGCGGCGACAGCCTCATGCAGCTAATTACAAAAAAAGAAGCTAATTTAAGCAGTTGATGAAACGATTTGTCGATGAAGCAATCTGTTGATAAAACATCGCGTGTTATTGAAACGATCTGTCCACGAAACGTCGTTCGATAAACCGACTGCCACCGCAAGAACCATCCTTCTTCAACAAAACGCACTAGAATAAAGCGTACCGCGTTGTGCCTGCTGTTGCCCATGGGCAACATACCGTAAATTGCATCTCATGGCTTTGAAACTTGCAGTTAGTTAACAAAATCTGGTGTGTAGAGGCTCCGATAATTACTACAACGATAACTAATACTGCAATACATTTTTAATAGTTGCTCACCGTGATTTCAGATAGATGAGCCGAACGCTTGGCGACGACGAGGAACCCACGGAGTGCGCGCCAAACTTCTTCTTCGTTTGTCATTATATCTGCCGTTTACGTGCAGATGGCAGCACCAAACAGACCAGGGGTGTTGTTGCTAGACGTCTCTCAAAACAATTTCAAACAGAAACCGAAACTTGTGAAGTTTCATGATATTTTCTGGTATGTTGCCTGGGGTTAACACTCGGCGACTGAAGGGTTAAGGAAACACACGCCAAACACGAATAATTTATTAAAGCAAAACTGAACATTAGGAATGGAGTAGCTAAAATTTTATGTAGGCGTTTAAATAGAATCGAGCTGCAGTTCTAATGTAAATTATTCTCCTAAACGTTCTTTTTAGTATTTGTCGTCGACAGATGAGTGACACTAAAAAAACTCTTCTCCGTCTTTTTCGGTCTGTTCAAAAAAAAAAAAAACGAAAGGTAAAAAAAGTAAAAAACGAGGAAGAAAGAAAGTAAGATGAATCATTCCCCTTTTTCTATGTGTGAAATTTATGGCACTCGCGTTCCTTATTCTGAGCCAGCACCACTCTCCCGCTAATTGCCATGAGACGCAGTCGGTCAGAAAACCCGCTTCTTTTTTTTGCTGTTTTTTTACTGCCTCACAAAGAAACAGCACCGTGGTTTCCAAAATTAATTAAAGTCATCCAAGGTATATTGGATGGCTCTAAGCACCCGCACCTTGTCACTCGATTGTCAACCAGGAGGTAAACCTCTAAGCCGACTCCTATAGATGTCCCTCTTCCTCTTTTTCTTTCTTGTCGCAATCTCTGCCTCCTGTCCGGCTTCGACCGACTCATTGCGTGGAGTCCCTTCCCTTCTTTCCCTTTTTCGGATCGTTGCTTCAACTGATTGCGCCATTGTTACGCAGCCCCTACTGTTCCCATCTATAACATCTGTTTAAATGTAAGACACCTTTTCTTCCGTCAATGGTAGTGCAATAGGCGGCCATTTCAATGACTCTGCCTTGCTGTTTGTTGGGCGGCGAATGGTGTCCTCTTTTTTTAGCGTGGACCACAGCGAAAGCTACAACGGGCCACCCGAGTCAGTCGCAGGTTGGCAAAGAGTCATATTATGTTACGATAATAGAGGCACTGCGGCAACCGAATCCCGAGGTCATGTGCCACAATCTGCCTCGTTTTGATTGGCTCCATGGGATTGCAGAGGCTAGACATAGTGCGCTTCTCTAGGCGAATGAATTAGAGTGCCTGAGTGCTGTTTCGTGGCCGATTCGAGCCAACGGTGCAAAACGATTGTGCGGTTATGATTGCCATTGATTGGAGAGTGCTTAGGACTACGTGCGCTTGTTCGGTGATTAGGTTGTGATGAGGAGGTTTGTCACTACCTCTTGTATAGTATTTTTTGTTGGTATTTTGATTTTTACTGCAGTTTTTTCCGTTTATTTCGGTTTCTTTATTTGTGCCGCGTGCTGTGCTATCTTAGCATGTCTGTTACTCTCTAGTAGCTCAAACAACCAGGGTCGTGGGGCGACGTCCTTATGTACTTAACAATAAGTACCTGGGAAATTTTATACACGAACCTGCATGTATAGTGGAATGGACGTGTTATGAGCTCGCGAGTTGAGGGGTTCAATTGTTATCCGAGGAAAAAAGATATCTACATAAGCCCAGATACTAAATGCTGCTGAAGTGAGAGGATCATTTACCCAGGCAGCACAGATACGCTGGGAAAGGTCGAAAGAAAGCAGGTGACGTCAGGAACCACATGTCGAAAGAACGTCGAAAGTCTGAACGTCAGGTCCCTTCGACGTAATATGAAAAGGCTAATGTCTGGAAAAAGCGTGGATTCTACGTCAACATAACGTCCCACTTAACGACCTTGGAACGTCGGGTGCACGGCTGAATTGGACGGGAAGTTAATTGATAACATTTAGGGCTGGGCGTCGATTAAAAATTTTAACCCGATTAATCGCCACCCTTTAATCGATTAATTAATCGATTAATCGGTTGCGTTGACTTTTATAAATAGTATATTAAAAAGAATGCAACAATCTCGTCTTGCCTTTGAAGACTTATTTTACTCTCTGTTACACGACGCAAAGGACAGTTAGTATTGAGGATACATATAGTTCAACGAATCAAAGACATACTTTTGCTCCAGCTCCAAAGACAAAGAAGTTTGTCCACATTCTCCGACAGGAAGAAAAGAAGTCAGGGCTTGGGCGATGCTTTCTTCTTTTTTCAGAGAAAGGGGCCTCGTTGAGAAGACGTTGATTGTTGTCTGCGTTTTGGCGGATGGTTCTTAATTGCTGCATCGGCGTACATGGGTGCTTCGCTCGTAGGTGATACTAAGCGAACTTACGCTTCCACTGTATGAAAACGGCTTTTTGCAGATAATGCAGTGGACTTCCCTCGAGCTAAAAACTTCACCACTGGAGTTCACTTTAAACCCAAACTTTCCAGCGAGATTGCCTTTCATACTCGTGAACTCGTCCATTTGTACGGGCCGAATACTGGAACAAGTAACCATGGCGTTGTTAGCTTCCCAGCTTGTTTTTCTGCTTGTTTGTCTTGCCTGGGCAGGATGTGTAATAGATCCTCAACACGTGAAGTTTCGCGGTCGCGCGGGGATCAATTGCGGGCCAGTTTGATTGTCTGGCCTCGGCAGAACTGTAATGTATATCCTCGAACACGTGACGCTTCGCGAGCGCGAGAATCGAACCTTGCTCATAGCACCTGGCTGGGAACGGAAAACCGCTCGGGACAGAACGACCGGATACACGCCATGCAGCGTTTTCCTTAAGGGGTGCGGGGCATGAGTCACCCCTAGTTCGGGCAGGTCGTCCAGGATAGAGCCATGCGTGCATTCAGTTCACGCTCTTTTTGAGTACCGATTAAAAAACCGATTAACCGGTTAAAAAATTTGATCGCGATTAAAACCTTAATCGATTAATCGGAAGGTTAATCGATCAATTGCCCAGCCCTAATTAACATTATATCAACATTGAAAATATGTCCCAGTTTTCGACCATAAAACGTCGAGTATACATCTAAACTGAACGGGATGTCAATTGAGAACGTTATATTAACGATATCATAACGGCCCATTTAACGTCATAAAATGTCCAGCGTACGTCTGTGATAACGTTACGTTAACGTTAAAATAACGTCCCATTTAACGACCAATTAACACCAAGCCTCCGTCGAGACTGAACGGGATGTCAGTTGATAACGGTCTCAATTTGGGTCACCTTGGAACTATGGAGTCAACAGGATATGGCTTCGTTGCTCGAAAGTATGTTCGCGAAAGCATGCATATTTGGACGGAATAGACCATTTGCTTAATCGCCCAAGCTACCCGGCCCGCACTCCAGGAATCATGGGAACGGTGTTCTTTCAGCTTCGTAGTGATCGGTAATTTCGGCCATTTCCATGGATACACAGCCTTGGGTGTAATTCGGAGTCACCCTAAACAAGCGTCCTGTAGTGCCCAAGGACCTGCCATATCACTTTTGAGATTTCTCGTCAATGACAGCGTTTTCGATACTGTGCATGCTGTCCACTCTTCAACCTGGCTCAGCTGCAGAAATATCTTACATTATTATCATTCTCTTACAGCTTCAAAGACATTGATATTAAGTTAGGAACATTAAAAATGCTATAAAAAAACCCACTGACTCCGAGCTAAATCCTGGTTTTTGTTGTTATGAATTCTCGAATTTTTAAGCCATTCCTGCTAAAGCCACGATCACGAGAATGATAATATTTAAGATATTTCTGCAGCTCAGCCAGGTTGAAAGGTGGATTGCATGCACAGCATCAAAAATCCTGACATTGATGAGAAATTTTAAAAGTGATATGACAGCACCTTGGGCTCTATAAGGCGCTTGTTCAGGTGATCAAGATGTTCGCTCAGACATTATTAGGACGTCTCTCGCTCAACGTTCCAAGAACATCCCGGAGAAAACTTAGAACTGACCTCTATAATTGCCAATGACGTCAAGGTGTTGCTCAGACATTATTAGGACGTCTCGCGCTCAACGTTCGAAGAACTTCCCGGAGAAAACGTAGAAATGACGTTGAATAATGTCGATGCCGTCAAGGTGTTGCTTGGGACATTGTTGGGACGCCTCGTGCTCGACGTTCAAATAACTTCTCAGAGAAAACGTAGAACTGACGTCAATTAATGTCGAAGACGTTAAGGTGTTGCTCAGGACATTGTTGTGACGTCTCCTGCTCGACGTTCAAAGAACTTCTCATACAATACGTCGAACAGACCTCGATTACTGTTGAAGACGTCGAGGTGAAACGTATGACGTGGTCACTACGTCGCCTGTTTGACGTTGTCGGAACCTCTCATAAGGACGTACCAATGCCGTCGATAAAAAGTTTGTAAAGGACTTCGACGTCGCCCAACGTCTGGGAACTTATTTCGGCGTCATCTCGACGTCTTGTGCTGCCTGGGTACCCCAGTAAATAAACTGCGAGACACGAGGTTTTTGATTGGATTAACGCTTCAGGTAATGAGAATTGTATAATTTACCAAACGAGCTGCTGATACTGCTCTTACGAACGCTCGGCTGTTTTTATTTATATTGCCAGTGAACAAATAAACTTAAAAAGAACGCTCCACAGACCAGTAATTTCCGTAGTTTGATCATATTTAAGTTAGTAAAACTAAGCAAATAAAGCGCGACCAATCGTTTATTTACGGCGGCTTCGTAAAATATTTAAGTATATAGCTTAGAAAGTCTTCGACTTTTTTTCTTTATGATGATGTCTTAGAAAACTTTTGGGGGACTCTTAGGCTTTGCTATTAAGAGTGGAACGCGATAGCGTTATCGGACCCCTCGTAAAGCCTTCTCATTTAACCCGGACCTGTTCCCAAGCCATGCAAGCGTGTGTGCGTGGTTTAGCCGGTATTGTCACGGGTCACGTGACGTCATATATTTCGATTTAAATTTTCCTGTCAAATTTAGCGGGTCGATAGTATCACGACGTCACAGCCACAATTACCGTCACACGTGGCTGCGCGCGTTGCATTATGGGATTTTTGTTCCCACCGACGCCGACGCCGGATTTTTTGCGACAAAAGCTCCTAAAAGCTATCACGTCAAAAGAAAAACAGTGTTTATGGTAGTTCTCGCCCCTTGCGAGTCTTTAAAAATCACTATTTTTGACGACGAACTCTGGTTTGCAGAGAAGAACGGCAAAAAACGTGTTACGGCAGAAACTTGAACGACAGTAAAACATAAGTGTCCAATGGGTTTTAGACGGATCGCGAAAGAAATGTCTCCAACAAATCTGGGAGCTGTGTCATGAAGCTCTCTAAGTAAAATAGAAAGAAATACATCTCGCTAGTATTCTCGTTTGTTGTTCATATAGGCTCGGTTGTAATTGTGGACGTTTACGGTACTCGCTATTAACTTTGAAGTGAGACAAGACACTAAAAGAAGATCAGAGAGGTAATCTTATGTTCGGTTTATAGATACACGCTTTACAGCCACAAACAACATTTCCTAAAAAAAGAAACACGAGCTGTCGAAAAACGGAAAATCACGTGGAGACAGTATGTATGTTGCATAGTCGCAGATGGGGGATTTCCATCTTGCTTTTTTCGGGTAGGCTCTCATGGTGCTTTGTGCAAAACGTGGATGTGTAGGTGTGTGTGCTTTTTAAGGCATACTCAAATATAGGCACAAAGAAAATACGAGCATCATCAGAAGAAAATAAACTGCGAATGACATTCGACCCATATTCAGGGGCAGTTTCGCGTGTCTTACAGACGACGCGCCGATCCTTACCTCGAGGGACATCACCGAGCTTTCGTTTGATTGCGTCCTTCAATCATGAGACGTGAGTCTAGCTCAACTTTATCTCTTGTCCCCTCGATTAGAATGCAAGGGATATGGAGGGCGGAATCGCCGGGGCGTAGCGGAGTCGCACGTTGCGTGATCGTAGATGCACTCGGAGACAGATGCGCTCGTGCCAAAGGTCATGACACGGTTGTCCGGGTCCACCGTTTGAACGTGGGGCTCAGATGTGTATATCGGCACTCACGTCACGCGCGTACAACCGCTCGCAGAGGTCCGCGAACTCGAAAATGCATCTGGGGCGACGTGGCGTTCGCTACTCTAGCGACAGAGTTAGTGGTAGGAAGCGAACGCAGCGCGCGATTCGAGAATGCTCCCGGGAACTAGAGAAGATAAGAAAAAGGAGAAAGAGATGAAGAGTGGCACTTTCATTTAACATACGGCAAAGTTGTGAATATTGTAAGATTGGTACACAGAGGACCGGCATTTGTGTTTTCTTTGTTTACTTTTTAGGCTGTTTTATTTTGGAACTGAAAAAAGGTAGCAGTTTAATTTTTGAAATTCCCGAGCCCGACACTTTTGTGAGCTGTTTCCAGAGTGAAATTTGTTAATATGAAATTCGCAGAGTTGAAAAAAGGAAAACTACAAACAAACTGAACAAAAATAAACGCAGTGCAAGAGGAATAAAGAGTGGAAAGCAAAGTTCATTACCAATGCAATTCTTCGGTATGATATTCGTATTAGTTGGTGTCCGCATGACCATAATAATCCATACAGATGACGTGTAGTCAGATACTATAGTTAACTTTACTATGAAATATAATTTTCGGCTGGGATAAATGGAGATTTTACTAATCGCATATCGTTTAGTAGGCAAAACTAAAACTAGTACACTAGCGTAGAAATCCTACAGCCTGCTATTTCGGTACGAACATTTGAAAATGTAGCGGACTATTTCGTATCTCATTTCCTTCAAAACGTTCTCCGACCTTTTTACTGTGATGCATCCGCGTGTGCCCAATCGCGGCAGCCGAATCCAGCTCACGCATTGGATACGAGCACATGCGTAAATCGGACGTATGCGCTCGTCAACAATCAATCCGTCGACGAACATTTGAATTCGCGTTCGTGGCCAATGAGAGTCGCGACGGCACGTATCATCACTCGAGAATGACAAGTTCCACGGTGTGCTTAAATAGCACGGTGGAAGCTTGGAGTCATCAGCCTCCGGTGGCAAAGCACGTCACGACCACGTGATTTCTCGTTTCGCAATTGAGTTTTGAATTAAAGTTGAGGAGGAAGAAGGTTAAAAAATAATTTCATGGTCCCTTTAAATATGCGCCAGAAGAGGGCCCACAGCATCATTACCGCCAGCCAATATTCCTGCGAGATGCTCAAATAGTTCGCTACCGAGGTACACGTTCGCGCTGACGTCAGATTACTCACTCATTACTACTTAATTTCTTGATTGATCGGCAGAGCGATTCAATGTCGTGGCATGGTACGTGGTTAGTGTTCATTTGGCGGATTCTTAACTTGTATCTGCACTGTAGATAAAAAACAACAAAAGAACATAAGATGGATAGACTGGGCGCCGACTGGGACATAACTTTGGCTTCACCCCGGAATGAGAAGTTGAAATTAATTTTGCAGTAGGACATGCGGATGAGAGTACAGCACAAGAATGAAGACGAAAAATGTTCAACGTAAGTGCAACACTAAGGCTAAAAATATGGGCTACGCTTACAAGAGCGTATCTCGGCCGAACCAACACTATGGTAGCACGAATAACTGCCAACCTTATGAGTTCACTCTTGTACCTTTGCTGTTGTACTTCTCAATGTACAACTGAATATAGTAACAGCGATTCGGCAAAATACACTGAACTCGGCTGCTTCGATGACCGTGGCGTTATCGAAAATGCGACGCACTATACGGCAAAATCCGAGCAAAATTTGCTAGGTATGCCACATTTCCAAGACAGATTTGTCTCTCGACTGATTAGTCTGGCAACCTCGGACCCAAGAAGCGAGCGGCTCTTCGAACTCCCGTTTTGATCGCCAAATGTCACGGTTCCTAGCCTCGGATCCCCATACTTAGCTCTACAGAGTTCTCTAACAACGTCCGACACTCCTGGATGCCAGTTTTTGACATAAAGAATTGTGCGTACACAAACAACGACTGGGAGCCACCAATACCATCATGGTGACCCTAGAGGGTACGCAACTGCCTTGATACGCGATCACCACCCTCAAACTCTACCGCATTGACCCAACAAGAGTCCGCACTCCCCAGTGCAAGCACTGCTTTGGCATTGGCCACCAAGCTGATGTATGCTTGCACAACAAAGCTCACTGCTTCTGCAAACACTGCGGCCAACGTTTCCCACCAACGCCGGACAACGAAATCTGAGAACACGAATGCCTACTCTGCTGCCTAAACTGCGGAGTCGACCAGAGTGCAATAACACTAACCTGCCCCACCCTCCAAGCGGACCTCCAGGCACAAATTCAACGCAGCTGAAACCCACGCCACGGAAAACCGACGCAACCCGCATCCCTCCAGCAACGACAACGCTCACTGGCCAAGCCTGGAAACATGCATGTGTTTCTCGGCACTCGCCAATGAGCCTGCTACGCCTCAGGCCCAGCAAAACTTTCACGAACCCCGCCCTACAAGACATAGCCCCCAAAGCATCGGGCTCGATCCTACACACCCCAACGCCGACACGACACAAGCCGGAACTCTCCCCAGGTGCCCAACCAGAGCAGCAAACACAGCAGCCAGCACCTCGATGTATTTGGCCCCAACCGAATCGGCCCTCTCCTTCCGAGGCCCGTCGATCGCCACTAACCCGGACCAACGCCGAAACACCACCCTTCACTGGACATGTGACTGGCACAGTAGCTCCTCTCCCCTTCTCTCCCCAACCACATTATCACCCCCACCACAATCACCCCTCCTACTCCCTGCAACGCTCCCGCCCCTAGAGTACAATACCATTCATATGGTATCCCTCATACGAAAACACATCATGGATTGGATACCCACGCTCACAACAACACTAACTGCTCAGCTTCAATCGCTTATTGGGGAAAAAATCAGCTACAAGCTATACGAGGCATCAGACTGTCCCCCGCAAACGCGCACAAACCACACCAGATGAAATTCACTTTGACAACCATGAACAACCACCACACTGCTGCGGATTATTCCACGATATGGGATTGGAACTGTCCCGGCTTCCGGACGAGAAAAGTTATTTTCACCGAATACATTATCTACCATAATTCTCCTCGGATATTATCTCCTCCATGAGGCCAATGGCATTTTCTCTCTCACTGGCTTCGATCATTACAGCCAGCCATCCATCCCCGCAAATCATCCCAGCCTCATCCTGCTCCACAAGCGCCGGGCATGACATTAACGTATATGCGCAAGCACCACCTTACAATCCAATATGACGCAACACGCAGGAACACCTCCAACATAGAAGAGGTGCACGCGGAAAGCCCCTTAACGGCATGAAGATTCACGCCATCAACGCCTACTGGTCACCATCGAAACAATTCGACGTATTTCCTCCTTGGCAACGGTACCTGCAGCAATGGCACTCTTAGGCCAGCACTTCCTCATAACAAGGGACTTCAATGCCCCCAACATAGCTTGGACTTACAACAGAACCGAGCCAAAAGGGCGCAAACTTGTAAGTTTCATGGAACAAGAAACCTTCACCCCCTCAAAGATTTCACGCTTCCGACAAGAACTGGCAACAGCACAGAAGCCCATACCAGCCCGGACCTCAGGTGGCACAAAGGTTCGGACGAGTCACACGGGGAAAATGCCGAAGAATCTCTCGGGAGTGACCACTGCATTATTCAAATCACCCTGAGGATAGGCCTCACAAGTACGTTACGCAGGCGTATCAGGCAGAACCACATCACTAACTGGCATAAAGCACACCTCGACATGGAAAGCTCGGTAATCATATCGTCCTACCCGTAATGGTTATACTCCCTCCAGAACATCCTTTAAGTACACACAAAACTTATCTGCTCCACGGAAGACTTCCCTGAGGTGGATACTCACGTGGTCTCCCTGTGGACGCGCCGGCACAATCCACTCTGCAAGTGGAAAAGGCAGAAGAATAACATCAACCTTCAACAAAGCATTCAAGACATCAATTATGAAATCACCAGGTATGCACAACACATCATCACAGATCAATGGCTCTCGCATGGCGAACATCTATCTCAGCAGCTCCACGACAGGAGGATAGGGGAACATACTCCGTTCCATCCTCGGGAACATAACTCAACGAAATCACCTTGCCAAGTTAGAGATGAAGAACAACTACACCGAAGAGCAACTTACAAAAGTACTTCGGGATACCTGCTAACCGGAACACAACCAACAGCCACTTCCTCTAAGGCCAGAAGCCCCTCAAACACACGAAGGCATTAGTCCGACTTCACCCTCAGAGAACGCAAAGCAACCCTTCGACAACTTCGGTGAAAGTACAGCTCTAGGGCCGGACAACATCTCATACACTGCACTCCGAACCTCACTCCTCAGGCAACCTTGGACCTCCTATAACATATCAAATAAGCCTGGCGCACAGGGATCCTACCCCTCAGAATGGAAGGAAGTTAAGGTTACTTTACTGCCCAAGCCGGGTAAAGACCCCACTATTATCACAAGCCTGCGTCCGATTTTCATGACCTCCACCATAGGAAAGTCACGGGAAAGAAGGTACTCACCAGACTTAAATGGCAACATTGATTACACTCATCCCCCGCCATCTACCCAAATAGGCTTCTGACGACACATGAGTGCCCAACATATTGCGCTTTGGATACAACCCATCACCCAAGAATACCCAAGTGCGGCACAGCTGTGTAAGTACATTCGTAGCAGTCGATATTAAGAAAGCATTTTACAAAATCGAAGACGCCAGAGTACTACAGAACTTCCAGCAGCTCGGGGTCTCCGGCCCACTATACAATTACGTTCAAGCCTTCCTCACGGAACGAACGATACGTATACTCGACAGTGAGGAGAGAACTTTCTAGATCCCTTCCCTATCACTAGAGTCACTCCAATAGGATCCATTATATCCCCGATGTTATTCAACATCGCCATGATGAGCCTCCTCTCCAAACTCAACCACATACCCCACATAAATCATGTCTTATACGCTGAGGAAATCACTATCTGGTGTAACACAGGCAATCGTGGGGAACAAGAAGCGCAGCGCTCCAAGAAGCTCTCGACACAATCGAAGCTTATGCCAACGGAAGTGGTCTATCCTGTGCCCCCGAACAATTTGAGTACATGTCATTACCGACGAACGAATCAAACTCAAAACTCGGACACAACGAGACCTGACCAAACTTCGCCCCCACAACAACCCCACAGCCTGTAAGGCGTGTATCAGCGTCATCGGCTTCCTTTTGGCAAGAGAATAATCGGCACACAATGCGGCTCCTCCACAATACCCTTCGAACTATTCATTAGAACAAGAACATCCTCCAACACATTAACCGCCGGGACAGAGGGAATGACTGAATCAGACCTCCGAAAATAACGGAGGCCCTTATCTACACCCGAGCACTGTACGCATTACTGTACATTCGGCCGACAACTACAGGACGCAAGAAGTTGGAAGCAGCACTCCATCTGTGTCTCCAAAGAAAAGTAAGAGTGCCCAAACATGCAACCAATCACCTCATAAGAGCCATAGTACTTTATAACAAACTCCAAGACAGGGTCTCCGTCAACCTTGAAGCACAACATGTCCGCCTCAGAACCACAGAACAAGGACGAGCCCTCTTTCAGGAACTAGGCCACACTGTACCCGTAGTGTCATCTCCCCCTCAGCTTCCACCCTGGCAAAAGATACCACGACTCACGGTGGCTCCAATACCTCAAAAATATGTCCCCCATCCGCCACTCTGCCCGTCGCCGATGAGAGCCATCCACTATGACAAACATGGCCCTTGCATATACTACACCAATACCAATATCCACGGAGGCACGCCATATACAACCGTCCACTTTACAACGAGAACTGTCACCCACAGGCATAACTATGTCCCCACGGCAACATACGCAGAAGAACAAGCAATTTTCGAAGCCACCATGCTGCGCGAGCACTCCACCACGAATGTATAATTCTCTCACGGACAGCCAAGAAGCTATGCGTGATTTTGAGCTTAACACATTGCACCCCCCCCGCACATACACACACACAGCACTGCAGAACTGCAGCGCTACCCACACCTCCATTCCCTCATCCATATTCGCTTAGAATGAATACCAGGTCATCAAGGCATCACTGGGAATGAAGCGGCTCATTCTGCTACCCGAGACAATCAAGGTCCGTGTCCCGGCAGCCCCTGTCCATCGGATCCTACTAATCAAGCTCTCACACGACAGCAGCGGCAGGAACGCTATTCACGTCGTCACGCGCTTAAGTATAACGCTCGCTCTCTACCCCTCCTCCCGTATGCCACATCTCGAGAGGACGCAAGCATCCTTAGACAGGCACAGACGAACTCCCTCCCCTGCGACCTCTTTTCCATCATATCATCCAAGAACAGGGCTATCCGCAATGCAAGATCTGCGGGGGCTATCCTGCTCCCGAGCACACCTACTGGACATGCCCGCGAGCAGCTAAGCATTTCAACAACATATCCTTCTCTTCTATTACTCCCCTCCTTCCTTCTGGGAGCACTGGGTCACTCCACCACCTGAACTCCAGGCCATCTATTGGCCACGATTGCTACAACATATTAAAACCATCCACGACAAGGTGTCGTAACGTCTAAAAGGCATCCCGGACTGGGGATTAATTTTAATTTGTTTTGTCATTAATAAAATTTGCCCTCTCTCTCTCTCCGGCTGCATGGGTATACTTTTTAATGCGAATATTAATGCGAATAGCATTCTTTGGATACTTCACGCACTTTTCGTCTATGTATCTATCTATCTATCTATCTATCTGGCTATCTAACCTCTTACGCCGCGGGTCGATAAATAAATAAAAAAGACCGGCGCCGGCTGGGATTCGAACCGTTGACCCTTTGATCAGCAGGCAGACGCGCTAACCACAGAGCTATGAAGGCAGTCATTCAACGCACTCTAAACGGTTGTTTATATCTTTACCATAGGACGCGCTTTCAGCGCTGTCACAGCTACCGGTGCGCGCGCGTTCCATGCAGGAGGGCTCATTCCGCTCTCGTGAGGCTGAGCACGGCCGCTAGCTCACCCTCTCCCGCGCTCGGGAGAGGGTGATGTAGCGGCCGTGCTCAGCCTCACGAGAGCGGAATGAGCCCTCGTGCATGGAACGCGCGCGCACCGGTAGCTGTGACAGCGCTGTAAAGCGCGTCCTATGGTAAAGATATAAACAACCGTTTAGAGTACCGTTGGTTGAGACTAGCTGAGACGCCGGAAAGTCTGGTCGGTACCATTTTGAGTGTTTGTGCGTATGGCGCGTGCTTTGCTCGCCTTCCTAAGTGACACAAACGCACGTGCTGGGCTGCGGGAGATCGTGCGCAGGGCTGTGAAAGTGTGAACAAATTTAGAATCGCCTCAAGAGTTGGCTGGCGTATCTAGAGTGTGCCGGCCACCTGACGAACGCGCATAACTCCGCACCGTTTGATGCTATTCGCATTAACGTAGATAATCATTCCCAAAGGATGGGTTCTGCTGATTTTTTTTCTTATCTCTAACGCTGTTTTTTCGGGTGAACTAGCAATGCTGTTCATCTTTTATCTCTCAGCTAAAAAAATGTATTTGAAGATAAAAATGCGATTGAGGAGCTAAGAGGAGAAGGGGAGCATGAGAACTCCCAAGAGAAAATTGGATCAGCTTCTTTTTTGAGCAAAGCTGTAAAAATAACAAAATAGCACAGGGTTAGAGATGGAAGAAAGAAATATTAAAACAAGCATTCAATGTTTCAATATCAGTTATGATTCAAGGGAAAAGCTTCCTTTGGGCATTATAAAGTTTTTACCGGTATTATTTTTGCAGATCCATGTTTTTTTATATATAAATGGATTTTGCAAGCCTTCGAGCGGATTATGTCGAAAAAATAAAATTTCGTGTCGAAATTTTCAGGGCACTTTCCTGAAATCTTCCACCCAAGGAACGCAGACGAAAGCAAGCCTTGATATCGTGTGGCTATTCTAACTTACTTCTTTTTTTATAAATTTCGCGATATTTTTTTTAGCGTTTACATTTTTTAATATTTTGTTTAAGTTTTGACGACTCGCGTCGATTCTCAATTACTCTTTCGCAAAGCGCAAGTGCGCGTACGTGTCTGTGTGTGCAGGCTTAATGGCGTGGGTGTGTGCTTTAACGTGTTTATGCGTTAGTAAATTTAACGCTACATAAAACTCCCGATCTTAATTTTCGATTGCAGTATCGCATGCTTAGAGGCACTTCAGTTGAAGCGTAACGGGCAGTCGTTGAAGCCCTTGTTTAAGTTGAGCAATTTCATAAGAAGGATGTGAGGTCTCGAATCCTGACTGAAGAAAGTAGACTTTGCAATGGAGGCGCCTTTTTCATTTAGTTTTATCTGCAATGGGGCGGATCAATATCGCTCCACTTAATTAATGAAACCGAGGTGCCTTTTAATAAGGGCCTAATTACACCACTGCGAACGGAGATCTAGTTATCGTCAAGAAGAGCTCCCTTTTTGTGGAGAGTTAATTTTCATTTTGACGTCTTATATGTATAGTGGTGCGAGCATTCTTTCCTTTTACATATCTAGGAATTCTATCCTGGAGACCAAAGTAATAGCAAAAAGGTCGATGGAGCGTCGTTTATCACATTGTTCATAACGGTACAGACGTATTTTTTATGTTTTTCTCACTGTTTTTTTTTTTTAACTTGAACCAAGTTACGAGTAAATTCTATGGATGCCTATTTCTTGGCAAAATATACGCTGCACATTTCAGAGCGTTAGCTTTCCTGCAGATTTCTTGGAAGAGCCAATCGCTTTCATTTCTAAGAGTGCAATATATCGTGAGTACGTCTAAAATATACGTAACTACGTCTTTTTTCGAGCGCAGCTGTTAGGCGCCCGTTTCGGGCTTGCGCGGCGTTGACGTCGGCGTCGGCGTCGGCTCGGCCTAACTGTGAGGTCACGTGACCCCCCCCTTGGGTCCCGTGACCCCCATGAGGTCACGTGACCACCCACCCTTGAAGTCACATGACCTCAAGGGGGATCACGTGGCCTCGCGGGGGCAACGTGGCCGAGTGACGTTACGAGGGTCCCGCGCGGTACATCATGTCACGTGACCCCGGCGAGGAGGAGGAGAGTAGGGTGGAGGTGGAGGAGGAGGGAGGGAGGCAGAAAGAGGACACGAGGGGAGGAGGAGGAGGTGAAGGAGGAGGAGGAGGAGGAGGAGGAGGAGGAGTAGCAGGCAGGTTGACGAGGTGAGGAGGAGGGAGTAGGGGTAAACCCTTTCCTCAGTACCCTTCAATCCTCCTCCTCAAGAGCTGCGCTCTAATTCGGCGTTACAGAGGGTTGTAAACGGCTTTCATTTGTTTTTAATTATACAATTATTTTAATGCTGATATGCAGTATAATCTATAGGAGGTAAACGAATAGAAGCTCTATCGGAGCGCCGGCTGTGCTGTTACAATTTAACAGATCATACGCTTAATGGTCTGCAAGTTGACCACCGAGCAAAATTAGTATAGTTATTTTTTCAGTTCAATTCTCAAATCAACCCAATGGACCCGTTATTGTGTTTCCATTTCAGGACTGAACGTAACAGGGCATGGGGAATGATTGCATAATTTATTGAGTTCGTATAGACGGACGGTTATCGTTTTCAGCTACTTCGAATATAGACCGTTTTATTGTGGGTTGCGCCATTTTCAGAGGGGGAGAAAAGAGGGAAAGGGCTACCGGTGCTTTCTTCGTTGCTGGCGCGTTAGAAAGCGTGAAAATCCCGGATGAGAGGCTTCGCCGGTGTTGGGTGAATGCATTGCCCAAACTTCCTTCGCGCTTTCTTCTCTGTTTTAAACTCCCAAATTCAATTGTAGCCACGGGAGTGGATGGGGACAGTCCCCGGTCATCGGGACACCATTGTTCGGTTATATTGTGCGTGAATAACGAAAAAAAGCGTATAATACTGTCCGACGACCCATGTCTCTTGCACGGGATCCGGCAAGTGCGGCTGCAATGTCTTTAAGCGCCGTCGCTTTCCACATGACCCCGATCTTTGTGGCAGCGGGTTGCGTCTGTAAACCGAAACGAACTTTCGCCAACCCTATTCTCTTGACGGTGCTCAAAACAGTTTGTGAATAAAGCGCGCACCAAACTTAACACACAACCATCGATGAATATCGAATACGCTCGCAAAGTGCGTGCAAGGTTCCTCGTGATAATTGCTGTTTCAGCTTGTAGCTTTTTGTAACTCAATTTATCTTAATATTGATATTTGAAGTGGTGACAATGACTATATTTTATCATCTACAACACTTTGTTGAAGGCTCCTTTCTGCCGCCGGGTGTGGCTGGAAAATGTCGAAAAGTTAATTCTTTAGTTTTTTCTGAATCGGGAGCTCCCCCGTGATAGCAGAGAACCGTGAATTCATGTTGACCGTCAAAACGCGACTAGATTCTTCTTATTCTCAAACTTTGTGCATTATGTAGTTGGAAAGAAACCTTCACTTTCTGTTGCTGAAAGTTGAAACATGCTCATGCGCCAATTTAGAATTGTTGAATCATTAACGGACTCGGTCTTGCAATAGGCCCATCTCGACTTTGCCGTTTTCAGTTATCGAAAAAAGGCACTCTCGTCGACACGGGATCCTCAAATAAAACGTTTTAATCAGCTTCAAGACAAAGTGAGCCGCCTTCGATCTTTCCCAGAATATTCTTATTTCGCGCGTCCTCGTTCAGATTATATTTCATTGTTGTGGACAACATGAAACGTCAAAAACATTCTCAGTGTACTGCATCTAAAATGACAAAAAAACCTGAATGAAAATGCAATCGCTCTCAAATGATACAATATTTGAACAACTCGCCTCCGATTTTTATCGGTGGCGCGTTCAGTGCCTCACTTCTGGCGTCGCCGTACTTGCGGATGCCAATATGAGGGAACACAAACGTTCTGATTAAGCTGAAAAACGCCTGCCGCGACACAAAAGAACAAAAGACGAGCCCAAGTCAAATGGCCAGCATTTTGGAGGACCCAACTAACACACCCAACGCGGGAATGGCGTCCAGAAGAGCCCTTTCGTCAACGTTTCTAACCACTCAGCATGATCGCGGAACCTGACGCTCGCTAGACGGCACTACGGTATTCAAAATGGCGCAGCCCTCGAAAAGCTGATCCACCGTAATATCATGGAACGTTCGAGGTCACCGGCTTCAAGGTGTTTATAAACGTTTTCGTTGGAGATCCTGTGTCGACGAGTGCGTCTTTTGTCGAGAACTGAAAACAGCGACGGTCGAGATGGAACTATACTTGGAGCGAGTCGATCATTGATTCAACGATTCAAAATCGATGCATCAGCATGTTTCAAATTTCAGCAACGTAAATTCAAGGTTTTTTCCAGCTACAATAATTACAAATTTTAAAAACAAAAGAATCTAGTCGCGCTGTGACGGTCAACATTGGTTAATGGCTCTTTGGTATCGTGCAGAAGGTCGCGATTCAGGAAAACCGTCAGAGCTAACTTTTCGACAATTTCCAGCCGCATCCGGCGGCGGAAACGATCCTTCAACTAAGTCTTGTAGATGATAAAATCGAGTCATTGTCACCACTTCAAAATATCAATATTAAGATAAATTCAGTTACAAAAAATTACAAGCTGAAACAGCAATTATCAGAAGAAAACTTGCACGCACCTTGCGGGCGTACCCCATGTTTTTCGACGGAACAGCGTAAAGTTCGGTGCGTGCTCCATTCACAAAATGTTCCAAGCACAGTGGAGAGGAGAGCGTTAGGGAAAACTCGTTTCGGTTTACAGACGGAACCCCCTGCCGCCGCAGATCGGGGTCATATTGAATGCGATGGAGCTTGAAGCCACACTCGCCTTGCCGGATTCCGTGCATGCTACATAGGTCCACGAGCAGCATTCAACTCTTTCTGACGGTATTTTTGCACCCTATAACCGAAGAATGGTGTCCCGACGACGGGGGGACTGTTGACATTGAAGCCCGTGGCTATAAAGTTTGGGAGTTTAAAAAGAGAAGAAAGCGCAAACAAAGTTTGGAAAATGCCCAACACCGGCGAATCCTCTTATACGGGACTTTCGCGCTTTCTAACACACCAGCAAGGGGAAAGCGCCGGAAACCCTTTTCAGTGTTTTTCTCTCGCCCCGTTTCAGTAAAAGGTTCTATAGTTTTAGATGGCTACGGGGGCTTTCCCGTAACTGTACTATTTCCGGCGTCCAGTCTGTCAGTCGCGTCATTTGCAGCCGGTGTCGTCTCACTGGCGGTCTTCGCAAATAAATAAATAAGAGCGCGTACGGTGGTCAACGAATACGACAAAAACCGTTTAAAGCGGGTTGTTAATGCTGTGGCGTAGCTCAGTAATAACGCCCCCGCTTCGCACGGATCGTACCGAGGTTCAATTCCCGCTGGCGGCGGACGGTCTTTTTCGAGGATTTGACAACGTCGACTACGGATGCCCTACAACGACAACGTTTTCTCAACTACTACAACATCAACAACGGACGTCATTTTCAGTTGTGGGAACAGCCCATAACCGCTATTGTTGTAAAAATGTGCCTCGTTCGAAAACGGTTCTTCTCCGTTGCCCTCAAGTGGTTTTTGCTGGTGGCGCAGGGAACGCTATCCGCCTATGAGGAGCACAAGTTCGTCTGCTTCTGGCATAGTGGTTGCCATGATGTCAGAGTGCCGAGCTCTTATTACCCGATAGACAAAAAAAGTGTATAGACCTCAAGGCATCTAGCATTGAGATCTACCCACTATCCTTTTAATAGAAGAAAATCAGAGCTCGGCGTCGTTCGGACGTCACCGCAACTCCTGGTCAAGAAGCAGGCGACTTGCTTTCCGCATTGATCCGCCCGTACCTGCTCGCGTGCACGCAACAGAAAAGAGCAGTTTTGAAATGCTGCTCTTCCCTGGAGCTTGCCAGCTGATAGATTTAAGAACGTTAGTTATAAACTCGCAGAAACCAACCCAACATGCCGCCGCCTACGGTGCGACTCATGTGGATCCACAGTTTTTTCTACGCGGACGGCGTTCCAGCGGAGCTTTTGTCGTGATGTCTAACGGCGTGTGCGAACTGCTCTTTAATAATCCAATCGCACAGCTGTGTTTGGGAGCCTTTGAAAGCGTTTGACTTCGTTGTGTCGAGAAACGCCCGCCGGTTCGTCTCGACACGTAGTGCAGTTAAGACTATAGGTGCACGGCATGCGGGGCGCGTGTGTCCTGGTCACTTGCGGTCAGTCGGACGCATTTGAGAGCTCTCAGGCGCGGCTTTGTGTAGGGGCCGTTAGCCTTCCTCCGCCACTGCGGGTGTCTTAAAGAACAAGAGAAGCCATGCATGACATTAAATAAATCCGTTTTCTCAGCTAAACTCAACACGCGGAGTAACCCTCATCGACGCTGGCAGCGCTCGGAAGCTACCCGCCTCCGGTCGGAAACTAGGCGCTTGTCGACGGATCCGTGTGGTCAGCTCATCACATCCTCACTGGAACGCTTGGTCGCGCGTGCGTGCAGAGGACTCGGGCCGGCTGCCGTGCGCCAAAACGGAAACCTTTACGCGGGTCCGTGTCTGGGGCCAGGCAATCGATGGACTCGTTTTGAGGTCACTTACTTTGGAATCCGGGTCATTTTGGACGGCAGCTTAGGGCATTTATTTTTGTTTCGGTGACACGTGAGGAGTGTTTCGGTAGCAGCACTGGTGGCAGAAGACCAAGTTTGATTGTATTTGTTTTCTAATTGTGACGTTGTCTCTTGATGGCTTTGTCGACTCGATCGGCGTTTCTCGATCGTTGGTAATAAAACCCGACTAACTTTTATATGTTGCATCATTTGGAACGTCCAGTGGCCGACTGTGTTCATACAGCTACAGTCTGGGGAGTGAAACTTGCAACACAGACTTGAACATCGTTAATCCTCCACTTTTTTTATATGAACGATTGTTTTAATCACGTGAATCAGTATATTTCCTGCTAGAATCGGTTACATGCTGTGACTTCTGCATATTACCGATCGCCGGCTAAGAAGAAGTACTAAACTGGTTCTGTTTATGGACAAGACTCACTCACCTCTGGAACAATTCATCAGAAATTTATCAGCCACTACATTTCATCAAAGTGGTTCTCAAACTTAATTGCGTTTATAGGATAACGAGTAGTGTGTTTCCTTCAGTAGACTAAGCGTCATCTGTAAATCTATGTGCTACTGCAGACGGTAAGGAAAATATGCCCATCAAATTGTGCTCAAACACGGAACTTGCTAGAAGAAAGTGTTGATCGAAGCTTAAGTGCGTGGTAACGATTCGGGAATAAAAAAAAAGCGGGAAAAAAGTTTAAGAATTATTGTTTTTGAAAAAGAAACGCTCGTGAGTATCGATCGATGCCAAAACAAGTATATTCGAAGCAAGAGGGGAAGGTACGCAGGTGTACCTTAGCCTCTCGCATGTGGTTACAGAAAATTATATTAGAAACCCTAAGACATGAACATCGAGCGAATGATCTTGTAAATCGCATGCAGCGCAGTCAATATATAGTTTAACATGTTGCATGCCGATTCATCAGCACATGATAAAAGATGTATTCTTAATATTTTGTTTATTATTTGATAGCTGTCACTTAATAAGGCACCGATCTGACGGTGTTCGTGGGCTGAATAAGATTTCCGCCGAAATTGGGGGAAACATTGCTCAGTCTGACAACAATAACTGGAAAGCGATCTTGTTAGAAGAGGATTTAAATGAAGCTAAAAATTCGGCATCAATAAAAAAAATGCACGAACAGAACGAAAGTAAAAAAATAATTCTGAGGACACCTAAGCACTTTTTATTAGCTGTGAATGCGAAAGCGTGAAGGTCTCTCCGCTCCCATAGTTCGTCTGCGGTGCACTGGCGTGGACTGCCGCATCTCGATACTGCCGAGCTTGCGGCCGCCGACGAAATAGATGCCTCAGGCGCAGCCATGTTCCTCTGCGACTAAAAAGCTTTCTTTTTTTTTTATTTTTTTTTTTGTTACGCAGCGAAGTTCTTTCTTTTTGTTATCCCCCGTTTTATCATCCTTTTTCTGTACCTGGTCCTTTGGAGTGAATGACATCTTCAATATACTGCTTACGAGGCAAGATCAAAATCCGGCGATTTTGATTAAAGTACTTCGACCCTCGTCGTTTGAATCTCGGCTCAACTTCTGGGAAACACTTTAAGATTCATGTTGTTTGCTTCCTGTTTTAAAGTGTTTTCACAGTTTGTAAATATGTGAATCATTGGCCTGAGGATGATGGTGCCTGATGCAGAAAAGATTAAAGATCTTCGCGCTAATTCCTTAAGAAAATATTTTTTTTTCCAAATCCTTCGTTATATGCGGGAATAATTCGCCGGCTTGTAACGCATATTAAAAGAGAAGCCATGGCATGGCTTAGACATTCAGAGAATAATATAAAATCCAGACCGAACTCTGTTTTGCACACGTTTTCTTTGCTTTTGTGCTTTTTATTCTTCTAAAATTTCCAGGCATGTAGTTATTGACGTTTTGCTTTATTATTTTGTGAGCTTATTAAAGTTTGCGAATTCTCTTCAAACGTTTCATGAAAGAGTGCACGAACATATTCTCAGGAGCTCTGCGACACCGAAAGAGAAAGCCTCTGCCGAAGCGTATAAAACAAGAAGTGTCCGTTGGAATCCGCACTGAGTGACAATGACAGGGGCGGCATGAAGATCCCATGTGAACGCAGTCCACGATATGGAAAAGAAAATGGGTTCTTGTTTTTCATTGTTCCACATTACAAAGACGACAAAAGGAGTCTCCTTGAACAAAACAGAAAAGAAGAAACGAAGAAGAGCGGGAACGGGTCACCAAAGAAATTGGGAAACGAAAGCAATTATCCCGTAATAATAGACGGGCACCGGAGTGCAGATGAGAGGTTCTTCGAGTACGTATTTTGCGTGTTTATATTACATGTTCCGCGTGTTATAAGGTACTTTACAAATCTTGTGTGTTTTGGAGGCTTTCTTATTGTCGTTACCTATTAGGACTCAATTTTCGTGGCAGCTTGTATTGTTGTTTATCTTTTGGAACTTATCTGTGCGTGGTTGTTTACCGGACGTTTTGAGATTTAGCTCCATAGTGAGTCAGCAATTTCAAACTTAACATCCCACAAGCTTTAATTAAACCACAGTTTTTAGTGTCGAATTTCTTGTTCAATTAAGAGAACTATGCCTAAGGTAGTTAAGTTTTTTTACAAAACTCTGGCCACTCTTCTGAAGGTTTCGAAAAGCTCATCTTAAATTTTTATGTTCATCCTGTTATGATTTAAATCGTCGCGTTCTGTAGGACAGCAACAGTATTTATGAGGTTTGTACGGAGATATAAATAACCGAACTGAATATAAATTGATATTTAGAACCTACCTTACAATTAAACGTTTCTTTCTTTAAATATATATACAACATATCGACGATCAATCAAAAACAATCACTGGCAAGTCATGTTTTTCAGCTTGATTTAAATTCAACACGTCACAAACATTTCAAAGCGGAGCTTTAAGTCTTTCTTCTCAGAAGTAACCTGATGGGAATGAATGGTCACTGAATGTTTTTAGAGGTGTAAAAGAACTTGGATGCTTCAAACATTTCGTATAATGAGAGGTGAACTTTTTTATGTTCCAATATTGTTGTCTGTACTCAAGTCATTGCTCTCCCTGAGTTGTTTTACATTATACATAGTGGTACCTGATTTAGAATTTTCAAACTGAAGTCTTCTGTCAAAATTTGTTTCATAAAAAAAAACGCGCAAATATTTGTTTTTAAATTTTTTTAAAGGTTTTGCTTGAGAGCAATGCTGTCATGTCTCTCTCCTTAAGCACCACACTTTAAAAAAAAGAAAAAAAAACTCTGCTAGTTTCTTTTTTTGCATAGGACAAGAGGCGGCCAACCACGACAATCAGTAGAAGGACCGCAACGAATAAAGAATGGTCAAAATACGATTAGACCTCAAGGAGGCATTGTGAGCATGAACAAGGAGCACGTGAAATATCATGATCATTTCCCTGTACGCATTGCACTTTTTTTCCTTTCTAATTGTTATCCCAGCTTTGTCATTCTTTGATTTTTTTAAATCTTATTTTCAAAATTTTTTTTTATTTTGTAGTCTGCAGAAAGGTTAGCTCGCATAGTTGAATGGAAAGCGCCGAATAAACAAGGACGAAGAAGGGGACAGAGACGAAGCGCACTCAGAACTGAAGGTTTATTGAAACAAACATTGACTATTAATACCGTCTATCTGGGTGTATGGCTCAAAAAGAAAAACTCTTTATCTTTAAGTGCAGTGACTGCGCACTAATACACAGACTCTCCTCTTGCTCTCTTATGCGGAATGCCTCATGTATTTCTCGCGCTGTTTTGTTTGCGTATCTGCCCAGAACTGTTGTTTTTTCCGATTCCGGGCCACATGGGCACCTACTCGCACAAACTCGCATAGTTTTTTAAAGTGTAAAAAAAAACATAACAAACTGTGTTTGGTCTTTTATTGAGAATGTAAACAACTAAAAGTACTCTTTCCAAAATAAATGATCATTTCAATGAAAAAAAATCATTAACGCGCAAGTTGCCTTTCACACATCGACGTCAATCATTTCATGAAAAATGGCAACTAAATTATTTTGCAGCGAGTGCAAGAGTACATAATACTTTGCACTCCGGATATTCTTACTTTTCAGAACTATGAAAAACGAACATTAAAAACTATCAATATCCGAGGCATCAAGTACGTGTGCGGCCTACCATATATTAAAAACTTTCAATTCGAGACGCTAAATAACCGACGACCGCCACGTTCTCTCCCAACACACATTTACACGTCTCGGCGTTTCCCTCTGACGCTCGTCGAGATGGTTTGCTGAAATATTACGTAGATTCGGTGCCTAATGCAACGACAGTCGCGGAGCCGTGGACGTCGACTGTCTGGCAAGGAAATGAACAAAAGCGAGACGGCCGGACTTCAATGCAGGTCCACCGAGCGTGCTCTGAGCGATTCGGACAGACGAGATGCGACGACACCGCAGCTTGCATATCTCATGACAGCGAGGAAGGGCTTTCCTTACACGGACTTGTCCTTCTACCTTCATTTCTACCAGCCATAATGGTGCCATCTGATCGTGTCTATCTGTACTCGTTTTTGGCGCCGCAATGCGTTCCTAGGGGAATGGTATGGCATGCGAGAGAAGACGAGAGGGCTGTCCAAATGCCTCACGTGCGCTCTTCCCGTAACGATTTTGTCTTTCGCTTACTTCTTGCTTGTCTCTGCGTAAGAATAGGATGGAGAGAGGCTGTGCTCGGAGAAAGAGCGCTGATCTGTGCGCCCTCCAGTACCATATAATATCCGGTGTAGGCTTAATGGGGCGGTCACTTTCGGTAATCGTCACGCGAATACATTGCCATGGTGATTGCGCATTTACTCTGCAATCAGACGTTTGGTTGGAGCAGTTATTTCAGACTCCCGGAGGTGCTGCATTACCCAACATGGGTGCTGGGAGAGGAAAACTGTTGAAGCTAACCTCTTAGTCGCCATCTTGATGTGTTGGAGCAAAGGCCGCACCGACTGCGTTGATGATAATTGCCGGTTGTGGCGCTCACACCAGCTAGGCCGTCGTGAACAGTCAGTTGGAACTGTGGTAAGTTTGTGGGTCAAACCGGTTTTATTACCTGGGGGAATGTAATAGCGCACTACTGGCGATTAGATGAGCATAGATTGTAGATTTCATCAGTCACAAGGATAATAAACATATATAAATATGATTGTTTCGATTTTTATTTGTAAGGCAATGAAATAAAAAAATACTGAACGTAGATTACGTTTATTTACGTTTTAAAGATTACTTACTCTACGTATAAACTAATGTCGAGAAATTTATGTTTTGGCTGTGCTTTCTTTTTTTCTAATTTTTGTTTTTGTGTGTTCTTGTATAATGCGAATTACTGTAGAGTCATTTCTGGGGAGTAAGGGAGGTTTTGAAACAAATACACATTTTTTGTATTTTTATACTTCGGTTTAGAATAGATTTAAAATCAGTTTTCTATCAGTTTCAAGTCATTTGGTAATAATTGCGAAAACGTCAGCACCTTAGAAACGACCTTAACTAGTCCAGCGTGCCGCCAGTGTTTGAATTAGAAACTGCTATTGGTTTTTCGACAGACACAACTGCAACTATTTGTGATTCTAAGTCCAGTGTCTATTGTATCAATATCCTTACTCTGCTCACTTCCCCACGCTTGTAATCTTTGCTCGCTGATACGCGAACGATGCAAAAGACTTTCTGCCCTCCCTTTCCGAGCTCGCCGCCAAGCTGAACTTCCCGGACGGCGATCATCCCGTCTGGACTTGTCATTTACGCTTTTCTTTGTCATCACAAAACAAGTGCACCCGATTTTCCTCTTTGGATCAGAGTTTCGTGATTTCTTCTTGATATGCAGTCCCCAAGAAGCAACTGCCATCGATCAAGACGAATTCTCTGACTTTGCATCATAATGTGGCCCTTCTATTTTTTTCTTTAGCTTACATTTTTTATTGTCTCTTTCCTTCCTCAAGGGCTGATGATTCTATCTGTTGTTTGGACAACCGTTATTTCCTATGCGAACCAGACAGAAACTGAAACACATAACAAAGTGCTTCGGCACGCTACCCTAACACTTCAGAAACAAAACATGGACCTCGAATCAGTATCTCAAAAAGAAGACAATCCAGAGAGAGTGAAAAAAATAGCTCATGCACAGTGATTCAATTTTGTCATTGTGGCAGTTGCAGCACCTAAACATGAGATGGAATCCAGGCATACCGGTTTTCTTGCAGATTTGGATACCGGAGATTTATGTTGAGCACAGGCACGTACTCTTTTGAATGATAGTGCCTCATTTGATGCAAATGCACTACGTAGAATCAGCTGGATAATAATAAGGGTAGAGTTTGGAACAGAAATATTGGGAATCGATTTGGGGCTCTTCTCGATTTCCGTAGGCTACATTTGACGTTGCACGAGACTCTCGTTGACAAAATGTAATGGGCCGCCTCGGGAAGAAGCTCTTGTGCGCGTGATGATGATTTTCTGTACTCTATATTCGGGTCAAGGGTGCTTACATTATGGGCTACATTTCGGTTTTGAACATGACTCCGGGAGTTACTGTTCCCCACTCAATAAATTGCATAGGTACCGTAGAAGCCCTTCATGTAATAGTGGCTCTTTTTACGTGGTACATTTGCCGATTTTACGTTCAGTTTATTGCTGAATGTTCGATTCTTGAATCTGGCGAAATGGTCGGCCCTGAAGCGGACGGCTCGGTGCAAGACATTATTTTGCGTAAAGAGGGGGTGTTCTTGCGCGGATCATGCACTTGAACATTCAAACCCTATGCTAATCTGGATCGTACATACCAGATTAATTTTCTTCGCTTTTGTGCCTCAAGGTCTTTGAGAGACTTCGCCTGAGAGGTCCTTATTCTTGTCCTGCCAAGGTAAGATTTTGCGCATCGCCTCGGTGATTA
>JAZHYW010018827.1:0-17617 GCA_037355805.1 Ixodes ricinus | reverse complement strand
CCAAGATGGTCGCGCTGCAAAGCTCCCCTATTCGCGGCCTTGGCAAAGTCACCCCCATATTCATGACACTCTCACTTGTGCTTCTGGCCGTTTTCATTCTTATCCTTTTTGTGTCAACCTTTATAAGACAGAGTGATGAATGCTGCAGAACGACTCATTCGACTGAGCCGGAACTCCCCGCCACAGAATCCAAACCTTTCATGGACACCCCACCGAGGATGATGCCCCCGCTGGATACCGACCCATTGGAATCTACAATGTCAGAGGACATTCATGAAACCACGACTTATAACTATTCCGATTACATTGGGGAAAATTTAATCAAGCTTTCACATTACAATTTGGTAGCAGATGCTATGCCGCTCCATAAAAAAAGACGGACACTGCCACGTTGAAATGACACTACGCCTGAATAATGTGGTTCTGCTGTGATTTATGTTTCGAGATTTTTCTTTGCTATAATTTAAATAACTTTGTTATTATGTAAGTGGCTTTATGTATTTGTGTTCTGGCGCACCCCAGCATTGAGCCCGTGGGGCGAAAGCTCGCGCTCCAGAACCCAGGGATCCTGTGTGCAATCCCCACGCCTGCTCGAGTCGATCCTGATGGGCATCTTACGGGCGTGCGGTCGTGTTTACAAACCAGCCCTCATGAGGCTAGGTGGCATAAGCTACCGCCCGCTATAAAGGGCGGTAGCTTATGTCTTTAACATCCATCCATCCATCCATGGGCACTGCGCCAGCGCAGGAACCAAGCGTCTGCGCATGCGCCCTGCCAATAGCAGCGCCACTATGGCGGAGTGACATCAGTGCTGCGTGCTGGTGTACACTCCGTTCACCCTAAGCGAGACTAAGAAGTTTTGCTTCAGCTCGAGCTTCCTGCCCTTGCTAACACGAATGGGAACGCGCAGGCACGCGCAAACAAAGCCCCGCGAAGCCAGCTAGTTCACCCTTGGCGCGAAGCATCTAGTCTCAGCTTAAGGGTGAACGGGAGTGCATAGTAGGCACACACGCGTAAAGCCGGGGTCACTGCGCTTATGCATCATACAAGGGACGGTCTGCGTACAGATTCGAACGCGAGTCACCGCAAGATCCGCGCTACGAGTGCCGCACAGCAATGAGTTCAGGGAGAAACTCGGTCACGCGGTACATTCTGGAAACCTTGGATATTGGCGTCGCCTCGTGTTTCCAGACCGTCTTTTGCGCGGTGTGTGAGCAGTGCGACCCCGGCTTAAGGGTTTTCGCCTCTCTGCTTAACTCTAGCCATAGCCTCCTCTATACTGACAAAGCCTGGCAGATCGCCACGAGACGCGGCTGCCGGAAGTGAAAAGGTAGAGCGGCAGACAGGTGTCTAAAAGTCCGTCTATCCTGGGAAAAGTGGCGCCATTCATTGTTGTGGAAATGCTTGAGACACGTGCCGCGCGCTACTTCTGGGAAGAACATGGCTTCGGAAATCTCAGCTCAGTGTTGCGCCGTGCCGCTATACTTCGTCTCACCTTAGTATGGACTATTGTTAGCCAGCCAGCGTTGCTAAAAGCGCGTGAGCCAGCCGCTTTGAATGAAGTTGCGTCGGCTGCACGAGTGCTCGTGCAGCAAATGCTCCTTCAGTCAAGGCAGTCATAGGCTGGCCGCTCGCGCTAGCACAGCTTTCGCGGTTATTCCATGCTAGGGTGAGACGAAGCAGAGTGCCGCCATGATCTTCCCAAGGGCAGCATCTTGCACGTGCCTCATGCATCGATGCACCTTGCGCATATATACGTTTAAAACATGAAGGGGGTTTACAAGAGTCATGTAACGGGCGCCCCGCGGCGGCGAGACGCCGAAACACACTTGTCCCAAGCGATGGAATGTCCGCTCGTGCTTCTCGCGTTCCTCGGGCTACCGCTTCTTTCTCGTCGGGTTTGAGAAACCATGTTTCGGGTCCTCGCCGCTGCAAAAGCTGTGCGCTGAATACCAGACTATCCCGAGAAATGTTCTGTGCTACCGGACCCTCGCGCTCCAAATCTGAGACCGGGCACTCTATGGCTCAGTGATCGAAGGAGGCCATGGTGCGTACTTCGTTTCCGCTTGGGTCCAGACGCAGCCGATGCTACGAGTGCGAGTGTGGTGGCCCTGAACAGTGCTTGCATTGCACGAGCGCGCGTGCTTGGCAGGGGACGCTGAAAGCTCCGGAGCCTCGCGCTTGTAGCATCTCCTGCGCGACTCCAGCGACCTATAGGGACGCCACTATCGGGCAAATATGGCGGTCGAATCCAGGTCGTGCCGTGCCATGTGCCAGCTCAACGCACAACGCTGGGGCATCAGCGAGCGGGAATTGGACTCCAAATGGTTCGCCCCGCTTTTTATTCTCCACGTTTCGAACCTCCGGCGATGTGTTGGGGTAAGCGAGCTTCCAGAGGCTTGACTTTCTTCGAGGAAACGAGGAAAGGACTGCCCACTGTCCTTCCACTGTGCTGATGAACGTTGAGAAACGCAGAATGTCTGGCTCACGCGGTTCCATAGGTCGCGTGCAGAGCAACCTGGGTCACAAGGCGATACTACGGTTACGACACAGACACCGGTAGAACTGTTCTGTCGCGCAATCCACCGACAACATGCAAACACGGAAGCCAGAAGAGACGAGCAGAAATCGCGAAAGGACCTGGTCCGGCCAGTTCAGTGTTTTCCCGCTAGGTGTCGTTCGTTTTGCTGGAGTCGCGAATAGCACTCCACCGTGGACGCACATGTTCTTGTGCGAGTAAAATACAATAAAATTACGATAGGCTGATCTCACCAAGAGTTCAGCGCACGCGTGACGCCGCCATAACTTTAGTTCACCTGAGGTGCAGACGGCAGTGCATGAGGAGGGTTCGTGTTGCCTCGTGCTCTACACGGGCAGAGCTGCAGCGTATGGTTGTCACGCGTGCAAAAAAGTTCCTCGATGGCATGCGGTAGCGCTTGTATAGGAAGTATTCACTGGCGGCCATAGCTGTGTCTGCGACTGCTGAGCGCGTGCTGACGGCGAGTTTCCGCAGTTCTTTGGCAACGTGCATTCCGCACCCTCAAGATTGCCGGTCTTAGCAGCCTATTAATCGTGGGCTCGTTCTGAGCATGCGCTCTAGACAGCACCCACAAATATGGCGCCCACTGAATACTCCTTTATCGCTAAACTCGTTCAACACAAAGTTGGGGCGGAAGCGCTCGCGGAGCGTGCTGATTTGATTCTGGCGACGACGGCGTCACGCGGGACGAGATGTCAATCATCCAAGCTCTCTCGGTGCTCAAATTTCAGCGAGAATGTAAAACACGAAGTCGAGAGCCAGCTTCATCGCAGCGCGCGCGAGCAACACAGTGGGGCCAGGCGATTGAACAGCTGCACTGATGACGTCGCTCTCGCGTGTCCCTACATCCCTACGCTGCGTTAGAATCAATAATACGTAGATTCTACCTAGGCGGGCTGTAAATACCCTGAACTTTCTCGTCGCAAGATCGTCGTTTGTGGAAGTTAATGGTGACGACAAAGTGACGTTTCACAACTTTGGGAAGGAGTTATTTTAGTCCAAAATCTTCGCTTCGGAATCGAGGCGAACATTAAACTTTGTGATATTGTGGAGCCGTGCGCGGGGTACGCGGATTAAGAGCTGATCTTCCGCCCTTGTCAACAACGCCACCGCGGGGTCACCCACAGGCGGTGTGTGTAGAGACGTCGGTAATGTCTGAGAAATGAGGAGGCGAGGCGGGGGGGTGGCAAAAAAATGCCGTGGGAAAGGAAAAAAAAAGAAAAAGAGATACGACCAACACACACACACACACACACACACACGCACACACACAATAGGAGTCAGGAAAGGCCGTAGAAATTGTTCGGGAGAGAGAAAGAGAGATCGGGAGAGAGGTGATGGTAGTGAAAACTGAGGATATGCCTTCCTCCGAATTTTTAGAGTGAAGCGCTCAAGCGCCCGATTCAGGCTTGAGCGGCGTCGCCGTCGGCGTAATCACGCGCGTTGCATAATGGGACGTTTTCCCGCTAAACTTAGCGGGGAAATTGAAGTCACGTGACCTCACCACCAATTCAGTTTCCCCGCTAAATGGGAGAAAAGCAGGAGAGGAGGAGGGGTGGAAGGCATACACTCCCCTCCTCTTCCGCCTCAAGAGCTGCGCTCTACTTCGACATTACAGAGAACTGTAAACGTATTTCTTTTTTATTATAACTCTCTTAAATGCTATGGTCAGGGGCTAAGGCGTTACCCCCTCTCCCCTTAGACCTTTATTCCCCTTGTCCCCTCTTTCGACGCCACTGGGAAGGGGAGGGGGCTGATTTGTCCCCCTCCCCGTCCTCCTATTTCGACGACCCTGCTTAGTGGCGTTCCAACTGAATGATGACGAGGAACAGCACAGAGTGCAGTTTTGGAAATAACGGTTCTAGACGTTCTACAATTAAAACGGTTCGCATTCCATGAACTCACGAGCGGCCATGACAGACTTTCAAGCGAGAGGCTCGTGCTACACTGTAATCGTGCCAAGGGTCGTTGTATGCAGGCGCGTTCAGTGGCGTCCTTTAAGTGTTTTTATACCCTTGACGTGAGGGTCAGGATTATCAGTTGTGAGCGACAAATTTGATGGTGCGTGTTCAAGTCGACGGTGACAAATTTGGTGGCGTACGATGAAATCTTGGTGTCCTCACGTTCTCAAAACATCGCCATCAATATTGATAACCTCACATTTCTCTTATATCCGCTGATGAGCGCATGGGGATCGGTAGCGCACACTCAGCTCGGAGCGTGTGGAGCGAAAACTCGCGCTGCAGAACCCAGATCCTGGGTTTTACGCGAACGGGCAAAAGAACGGCGTTCCTTTTAGATGCGGAGCATCTCTTGCCCGGGTCTATGTCCCGCGGCCTTGTAGTCCGCACTCACACTACGCACGCGCAACTATCCTCCTTCCCTCTCTCCAACAGCTGCGCGTTACTCTCTCCGCTCTCTCTCTCTACCAGCTGCGTGCGCTGCGCGTGCGTTCGCTTCTACTCACACCGCGCGCGCACGCGCAACTCTCCTCCTCTAGTCTCCTCTCCTTCAAGTGTGAAAAAAATAAACGGCGAGCGGCGAGCGTTTCAAGTTTCTCTGCCGCGAGCCGCGACGAAGGCTCGCGTAGGGGGTTCCGCTAGGGCAGTCGGTGGCGCCATCTCTCGACGTCAGCACGCAACTGACTCTTTCCTCGGAACCAACACGATGCTCCGCATCACTCCCATGGTTCCCCTCGGGAAGATGGTGTAATTTTTTCGTCCACTGAGGTAATTTTGTTTTATTTCCAAGAGGAAAACTAAAAATATAAAAACATTTTTTTACTTTCTTTTTTTTTTTACGAAGAGCAGGATCTCGTTAACTTGTTTGTTACTTCATTTAATATTTATTTTGTGCGGTCCTCGCTTGGCAGCACTCGGGTGCAGAGTGAGTTGGAGGTCACCGACTCTTTTCTCAGTAACCAAAACTGCAGTACAAAAAAAAAACTTTTAGTCGAAGGAAAAGACAAAAAGAGGAACGTCTCAAACTCAGCTACTTTCTTTGCTTCCAAAAATCGTCATACACCCAGAAATCTAAAGCCGACTATACAACCATCACTGAATTTCCACAAAGAGACGTGCAGCTACAGCAAAAATACCAGGTTACCAGAAATCGAACGCACCCTTGTTGCTCAGAACATTGGTCACTTGCATTATACACAAAAATTAACCTTTGATCCCTCTCTCGTTTGCCTCCACCTTCAAACTGAACAGTGAATACGACGTTCACGAAGGAGGACTTGTAGTTTTCAAGACCGACCTTCCAAAAGCCCTACCTTCTACACTACTTGCGCCACTTGAGGACAGCAACATCGAGAAGCAACTGCTGTTAAGTTTGAACAAGAGACTTTGTTAGGTTGAAACGTGTGAGGTTGTAAAACGCTCGTGAAATGTAGGATCACCTTTTAATAAAGAATAATTAATTAACCCCGCTCCTCCTCCCCGGATCACAGTGCATTTGACCCGTCTGAATCGCACGCCACGAACAGAATATGGTAAAACGCTGAGATTTTTAAAGGTGAATATATCAACAAATGAAGCCTTGCTTCCGGTTTTCTTCTCCTGGTTTCCTTTCATCAAGGCATTTAAATTCGCATGTTGCCATTTGATGGGATATATATATACCTATATATAAATACTCTTCGTTTCATATAAGTATTGTAATTAGCGAAATACAAATATAACGCATATATAACGATACGTTTCAATTTTTAGCGGTAACGGGAACGAGTTAATGTTCTCGCATAATTCACTTGTAACGGGAAACCGTTTCAAAAATCAAAAGGATCAAGGAACGAACTTCCGTTCCTCTTTTTGGAGGAACACGTACAACAATAATTAATAGAGGCAATCTCGAAAGGGTCAAGTGGTCTGGGGATTTTTGAGAAAGCTCGCCAAATAAAAACATTGAGAACAAATAATTTGAAGTGTGACGTATTAACACTTTTAATAAAAAAAAACAGTTAATCAATACTGGCAGTCTGTGTAAGTAAACAAACTGTTTTGAAGGCAAACCGAACGTAACATCTTTATTTTATTGAATACCGGAAAACAATTGTATATATTGAAACGAAGATGCATACTCTGTGACAGTGCACTAAGCATGGGAAAAGATAGGCAGAATAAAATCATACTCCTTCTTCGGAAAATGGCACACAAATCGCTATCATGCATACGAAATAAGTGCTCCTAATATATTTATTAAAATTTGCTTTAGCCTTCCCTGGTTTCGTGGCACCTGAGCGACCTTGTCCACTCTCAATCTCTAAACGTTCTAGAGGTAAGAGCCATGAGCAATCCATTTCTGCGTATTTAATTTAGTGGTTCAACATCAAGTCCCTCGTGGGCTCGACTTCCACACGCACTGTAACAGCGGCTCAAGCTGTCGAAGCGGTTGACGCCGGCGAGGCAGCGATGGGTGAACAGTCGGTCTACAGAGGCCTTTACACAGGCCAACCGACCGCCGGCCAAGGTGACGGCGAAGTAAGGGAATCGGAGCTGCTTCGTGTTGCACGTCGTGGACTGCGGCGGGCTGCACCGTCGGCCGAGCGCGTGCGGGCTCGAGCAGTTGCCCAGGCACTCCAGCCGCGTCTTGTACACAGCACTGCCGGAGACCGGGCATTCGCCGCCCTGAAAGTCCCATTTCCGGCACGTGCCAGCGTAATGGAACCACCAGGTGTGCTTCACGTCGTCCCTGCGAGTGGCCATTTACAATGTCTTACTCTCTTAGTGGGGTGGTGTGCGTACCCGCGAAGTATTTCCGATCCTCCAAAGAGAATTTGTGATGCGCAAGAAGTTGATTAAAGTCAAGATGAGCATAATAAGAAAATGGTGCTACCAGGACTGTGGCTGCCGCCGCTTTGGCGGGCGTCATGAGTGCGACGTCGAGACATCTGCGGCATCGTCAGACAGCGATGTTCAGTATAGGACGGCATTGCGCTCCCACGGGAGGCGCACCCGCAAACGGTTTGGAAGACTTGGAAAGGTATAGCAACGATCGCCGAAACAACGTGCTGCTTGCGACGCTCGAATGTTTCTCGTTGAAGAGCAGCGAAGGTATACGGTTTGCGAAGGTCAGTACGTGAGACCTCCCTTGCCGGGGAGACTCAAGCGGACACGGCCAGCCGACCGCTCTCGTCGCGTTCTCATATGTAAACAAATCCAAAATGTTACTTTGGAACAATGTACTTGTTATTACAAGTTAATTACATAGTTACATAGTTACAATTGTTACAGCATTCCATTCCCTGACTGATCAGCCCCTCCCTGTCTCAGCAGGCACTGAACCGTTTGAGCCGAAACTCGGAATAATGGTATATTCGGTTGGTCGCTTTTCAGCCTCTTGGAGCGCTCTGAAAAGCCGGTGTGCATTCGGGTGGTCCAGGCCAGGCGCTCCAAGTATATTCGGCTTGTTCTTTTCGGAGCGCTTCTCGAAGCTCTGACTCTTGCCGTCCTCCGAACTGGAGCGGTTTGAGGCGCTCTGACTTGGAAGTGGGAGCGCACGAGAGATCTGGCTGCCGACCGGTCATGTGACTCCAGCCATTCCGCCATTTTGCTTTTGTGTTCGGAAGCGAACGGCGAGAACGCAGCTACTCCGAAGAAAGAGGGCTCCGAAAAACAGCGGTCAGTCTCGACCCGTGGTCTCGACGCCGTCACCGTTGTATTGTGCTCCCGAATTGAGGTGAAATGTCGTTGAAACGAAGACGTTTAATGTTAGGGGTGGCACCGTCAGTGCTGCTGGCGAAGCTAGCGAGACAGCGACAACACCAGCAGCTCGGACGACGACGACGAGGGCCGTGTTTACGAAGCGAAGTTTGCCGAGTTGTTTGACACACCTTGTACGGTGCCCAAGGTCAAGGCCTATGTTTCTATAGGGTATATTCACTGGCGGCCATATCTGTGTGCGGGAATGGTTGAGCGCGGGCTGATGGTGAGCTTCTACAGTTCTTTTGCAACGTGCATTCCGCACCATCGAGAGTGCCGGTCCTAGCAGGCTCTTAATGTGAGCTCATCCTGAGCGATGCGCTTTCAACAGCACCCACAAATATGGCATCCAGTGAATACTTCCTATAGTGCGAACCTACACGGACGGAGCGGTAAGAACAAAAGTTCGAGAGTTTTCAAGCTGTAATGTTGTCTGTTTTTATAGTTTCGCAGGAACTTCCGCTTGGCGACGGCTGGCTTGCGTTGACCTAATGAGCGTCCTCGTTGATGGCTGCCATTTTTCAAGGATTGACGGATGGATGGATGACTGAATATTGCTGAACCTTTTGAATCCGAGAAGCAAAAGTTCCGCTAGAGGGCGGCTCGCGCCGTCCTCTAGTGGCACAGGCGACCCTCTATCCGCTCGGCTTGCCGCTCTGAAAAGTAGAGGAGCGTTCGGCTGGGCGCGCCGATTCTCTCGCTCCGATGCGGAGGCGCTCCGGGATCTGGTAGCTTTCACTCGGATGATTGGAGCGCTCGAAAGTGACGAGCCGAATATGCCATAAGACTGAGTCGTGTACTTTCTAACAAGTAACACATTGTTTCTCCGCTGTAGGTGAGAAATTTAGCCGGTGCGGTGCCACTGCCAGACTGGGGTCTCTACCTTCCATAACGCTGTAGTGATCACGACTTCACGCTGGTACGATGCTTATCCAGGAAGAAATTAGAGAGAGAATGGGGAGTCACTTAGCCAGTCAGAGCATTGAAAGAGACAGGAAATCAAACGAAGTGTTGCATGACCAGGGGCCGAGCATGTCACCTTTGAGTGGGGAGTCAGCCCGGGAGTTCTGTTTTATACAGTTCGAGCTTCCGTTCCGGATACTCCGAGCTGCGTTGGGCTAACACACACCGCCTCCAATCCCCTCTGCCTTGCCCCGTAAACGACATACACCAAAAGTTCCCGCAAAAAAAAAAAAAAATCGGTTGTAGTTGTGTGTTTTTCTATTTCAAGCACTGACTCCAGACTCGCACAGTGCTCGCCTTCGTTTTGTTTCTACCGAACGAGCAGCTTTTCAAACGTTCGAGAAAGCGTGCACGGCGTCGATCGGCAATTAGGGTAGGGTGTCTGGAACAGCGGAGGTGGATGCGACGGACGCCCGTTCTGCTTAAGTTTTACCTTTCCAGTTTGACTGTTTACGAGAGCCTCGGCAGTCTGGAGTTGGGACGCTCCAACAACGGTAAAATAGGCGTTCGCTCGCTCGTTCTCCTGGCACTGCTACGACAAAACCGCCATTCTGTTGGCAAGAACAGAATGCACACACATCCGTTCCCGTGACACAATTCGTTGCCACTTAGAGAACACTTTCGATGCGTGTGTCGAATGGGCCTCTAAACGTACCAGTGAAGACGCATCCCATGATTTGTTTCACAACATGTCCGAGCGCACCCCATGCCACAAACCAAAGGAGCCAATCAAAAGCGGGAAAAGTGGATCGTCACGGCGTTCGAAGTCCCTGTGTGCGTTTGCTTTCCCGGCGACATCACTCAAGCAGACTGAATCCGCCGTGATCCTGCGTTTTTCGTGCGCGAGTTCGTTCATCGAGTGGGTACAAACGCAAGAAAATGACAAAAGGTCATGACTAGGCACTTGTTTTGCTGCTTTATTGACTCCATTCGATCGTAGAGTTGACTTTGCTCGGGCCAAGTATGAAACGGAGTATAGGTATGGCGCCTGGAACGCGTCTCCGACCGGTTTGTCTTCTGCGTTCACGAAAAAGTGGTCCCTGGATTTCCGGCTGATGACGTCAGAGAAGTGTCACGCTGTCGCCGGCCGCGATCCTGGCGGAGTCACAGCAGCTTTGCTGTAGGGGTAGACGCCTGCTCTGCTGCGGGCGCTCTTCAGCTAGACAGTCCACGGAAGCTTCGCCAGCCCGGACTTACGACGCCTCAACGACAGCGACATCGCATTCGCTCGTGCTCTTTGCCGGTAGTTCTAGCGCCAACCGCCAGGATTGTGACATCCGACAGCGTGACACTCCGTCTTTTGTAAGGTCAGTTTTGCCACTTCGGAACCGGGTTTGACGTGTCGGCGGGATAGGACCCTAAACACATCTGTCGCAGACGCGCTGCAGTCGCTATAGGCGGTTCACTGGACACTATAGACCAGTGTCCGAAATCCTCGCCCCCAGCGATAAAAATGGGAAATAATAATCTCAAACGCAGGCTCTCGTGAAGAGAGGGGCCGCGCATAAAAAATATTTTTGCTTTTTACAGGATTCGTTGCATCGGAGTTTTTCTTGGAGCTTCGTGATTATGCATTTCAGACGTTCTTGCATTACCATATCTGCGAAGGTTTCTAAAAAAACGGAGTCTCGCAAAAAGCGCAGCCCCCCTACTGTGTCATGGCGTCGGCAAAAACAAACATGGCGGCGCCCATGGTTATGCAGTGGCAGACACCGGTCTATATTTGGAGGGTGCTCTTCACAGCGCGTGCTAAGAACGAGCTCAGGATTTGTAGACCGCGAAGACCAAGCCCACCTTGACGGTGAGTACACGCTACCAAAACCTCGTAGAAGGTCGTCATCAGCACCCATGCGCTCAGCAGCGGCTGACTCGGGGTAGGACCGCCAATGAATACTCACCATTAAAATTACTTTAGTCTCCCGTTAAAGTCACTGGATCCTGGGAAAGTAACGCCAAGCTCCCCGTGTGGTCGCCATCTTGGTCCGTGAAATGAGCGATTTCTCCTTGACCCCCCGTTCTTGGTGAGCCGATCTAGATTCGCTGGTGACGGGTAGCTTTATGGAGTCGTTTTTTGTATACCAAGATTTTGCTAACCACACACCGGCGAAACAAGCGTTCACCTTCGTACCACCACCAGATGCTGTGTCGGTGCTTGGAGGCACTGAAAAATAAGTTTACTGTCTTGAAATACGCTAGAAGAACAATATAATTGTAAGAGATCCATGGAGATGGCCATGATTAATAAGTTGATCGCATACAAAGTGCCAAAGACTCTTATATTGGCGAGGAACGCTTCCAGTACGATGGTGCTCCATGGTGATCTTGGCGCGACTGGTTTAGAACGACCCCTGGAAGCTTCGAAGATTTAAATGGACCAAGATGGCGATTTCCATGGCAACGTAGACCGATTAGCCAATCGCCTTGCGAGGTTTAGGTCGTCTGTATGTTAGTATCCGTTTGTGTCCGGCTAGCAGGTAGGGAAGGCAATGGCGCTACTTTCCCAGGATCCAGTGACTTTAGTCCCCGCAAGAAGGCACACTTTTTCATTATCTTACGTGGTATTAAACATAGGAAATATTCCAAAATCTGTAGAGGAATAAACCGTACTCGATTGAATAAAGCAAGTACATAAAGCCGCCGAAAGACAAAGTCTTCGGAGGAACCGGAATATGAACTTCGGGGCTCCTAAAATCAGGTCGGTTTTTCGTAATAAACAAGAGGTAACGAGGCATGCGTAAAGTGACTTGTGGTCTGCTTTTAACAACACCTCTGGCAGTGTGCACTAAATCTCGTGAGCGCTGGCTGCCACAATTCACTTTACCACAGAGCGCGCAGCTATGGCCGCCAGTCATGGAGGTTATGAGGGCAAGAAATGGTGTACCGTATCCTCCACACGCGGAGCCAAGTGTGGCAGAAGTAGACACGATCACAAAATGGCCCCTCAGACTATAGGCCGATAGGAAACTCATCAATGGGCGCGGCCATGTAAATATGGGGCAAATAACCGCGTTACCACGACACTGCCATGGCAACGCGGTTGTTTGCAACATATTTACATGGGGGCGCCCATTAACCAAGTTTCGAATAGGTGAGGTTTGGAGCCCAACAGTTGCCTGATCAGGAGGAAGTCGGCGTGTGTTGGTCGCTCTAGACAGCGTGCCGGGAGCATCGTCTAGAGAGCTAGTCGTCATAGCGCGCGGCTTTCGAAAGCAAACATGTCAGCCACCGCACGAACGAACGCTGAGGATGGCTAAGGCTTGAGAATGCCCTAGAAGCTACACTTCCAGCACGCGTCCGTTGCCTTCTGTCATGCTGTGACTGCCCGTGCGCATCGAAACTTCTTTGGGTGCGCCAAACTTATCGAAAGCCCGCAGTTGACAGCGGGCAGACGAAGCAGACATCAGGCATAGAGCCGGCGTGAACTTAGCTTAACGTTTCCAACAAAGCCGATCGAGCTGTGACTCGACGGTGAGAGCAGCTTTGTGCGCAAGGCAGTCAGGATTCAGTACATTTTCCGGTGACGCTGCGCATGACGTCATGCCGGGTCCTGGAGAATTTGAACGTCCTTGCCGACAGTGAATACTCCCTATGTTGAGCGCCAGTTCGTTTGCCTCAGGGCATCTGGTATTGAGGCATAGTCCTGAGGGCGTCTAGCATTGAGGTCTACCCGACTATCCTTTCAATCAAAGCCAATCAGAGCTCGGCGTCGTTCTGACATCATCGCAAGTCTTGTGCTAGAAGCAGACGACTTGCTTTCCACATAGATGCTTTAGATAGGGTCATCTCTCGTGCAGCTTGTGCACGGTGTTTTCAACTCAATACAACGTTTCAAGTGGCGATTGTTTTCAAGATGTTACAGATTAATTCTCTATTTTTATTAATACCTTGAGCAGCTGGTGAATAACACCTCATCATAGCAGCGTCGGAAGGGGTCCTTTGCTCTGGAGCAGGCTCGTCGGCAGCTCCTCAACGATCCAAACCTGTTGGGGCTCCGGTTGCAGACGTGGACCACGTCATCCGTCGTGAACACGCAGGTCTTCTCTCCAGGTTTGTAGTAGGTCTGTTTCACAATGCCGGGACAGTAGGTAAAGAAGAACTGCCCGCATCTGGGATCCTTCTGCAAGTAAGGCAAAGTGCCGGGAATTCATTCTTATGCACCGTATAGAGAAAAGAGAGAAGGACCCGGGTCACGTTGGAGAACCGTGTGCAAACTATTAGGGAGTTTTCATTGACCGCATTTCCTCCCTCTAAGCCATCCGCAACGAAGAAGCTACTACTGCTCCTGCAAGCGCCGATGGCTTTGACTGTCGAGTTCCGGGTATCGCAGCGGGTTGCGAAGAGCGTTTCGGGACAGCGAAAACCATCCGCGAAAACTCCCTATTAGATAAGAGAACGAATCGTATATAAGCCAAGTAAAATATCAAAATTGCGGAAACACAAATAAAGTAAATTCAGACGAATATGGTCAATGTCTCCTGTGGAGCGTAGTGATGGAATCTTTTGAACACTACAAGGCCTTCGGGTTCTGGCGCTTCCTTCTTTAAGATATCGGAATATTAAAATCTCCTGATGCTTTTTTTTTGAGCTCGATCCCGTTAAACTGTTTGGGGAATATATATATTAGTACGCTGGCTTTGGCAAGCAAATGTAACCATTGGTGCAAAACAAATAACAAAATCTATTAAGCAAATGTAACCATTGCGCAAAACAAATAACAAAATCTATTACACTAAGCACGAAAAGAACCTCTTCTGTATTTTCAGAAGCTTGCAGGTCTCTGCTTCGGAATCGCTTGAAGTTTAACGCTGACTACCGCACTGGACATGACCCTAGGAAAACCCAGGATCCTTGAATCTTTACCTTTGAAGAAACGAAGCGCTTGCCATGCTCAATAACCGGTCTCCAATCACCTTCATTTCCTCCTGACGAGGTCATCTGGACGACAGGTTTCTGCTTAATAGTAGACGTCACCTTCATTGCGACTGTTCTATACTTTCCTGATTTGTGCCTGTCAAAATAGTGACCACCTTGCGGTTCACGAACACCATGGGGTACCCGCTCAACGATCCTCTTGAACAGGACATCTTCGGAAGGGTACTTCACTAGGAGGTCAGCGGTGGCGGTGACGTCATCTTCTGATCCAGCATACAGCCTAACGTCTGCCATAAGTCCCGCGGAGACCGACAAGAGGATGACAGCAGCGAAGCCTGCCGCAAGGGAGAAAACCTGGCCTGTGCAGATGTCATGTATTGCAGATCCGGGATCAGTGGTCTGTTTCTTCCTGCCAAAGTGTCTTTCTGAGGTGAGTGGGGGACTGAAAGGAACTGGCGTTGGTGCTCCGAAAATCGAGTCCGGATGCTCGACTGCTGCGATGCAGTAGAGTACATCTGGACCGGGTGATTCTGAGAACTCTCCGTTGCTTGTTGAGGGAAGCGGAAGCTGGAAGGAGACCAGTTTTGGAGAACAAAGATGTTCTGGATTGTGCTTTCGTACAAATGATGTTGTGGGACGGGAGTTTTCTGCATTGAAATCCGTAGCCGGCTTGGTGATCCAGTGTGATAAATCCTTCCGAGCATGGTGGTCCATGGTGACTCGCTCAAGGAATGTAGGTCATGTAGGTCGTGATTTGAAGCAGCGTTGCTTGCTTTCGTCTTCTTTTCCCGGATGGATAAAGCGCGAACCATGTCACAGGGTCGGCACTAGGTCGGCACTCTGAAGACACTTCAGGCTTTCTGTTCTTGTGCATAATTTTCTGTGGGAAAAGAGGGCACGATTCTACGGTATATCGGGCGAATTTTCAGGCAAATATTTGTTGTACAAGTCACATTTGAATTACACCCCAAACAAAAAACTAATTATTGCCCTCGCTCTCCTCATCAAGGCCTGTTCACACATACAGCGGAGCACTATAAGCCCAACGATGACTTCACCCTAAGCGCGTGCATACGGGAGTGTTCACCAGCTTTGTATCGCTCCGTCAGAACTGTGTCTCATGGCAGACAATAAGTAGCTTACGGCACGTGAACAGCGCTGCATCAGCACTTTCCTGCACGTGACAACCGGCCTCAATATGACGACTGAAAATAAAAAAGAAGTCAGACGTTAGATGCTTAAACGGGATCGGAGCGCGTGCAACGAACTGATCGGATCACTGATCTCGACTGCGGTAGGCTGGATCGCTGATCGGGAGCCCCTCGGTGTCGCCACCGGCGGCCATTGCTTGACACCAGGCAATACGCGCAAGTCTAAGGGAGAAAGGCACACAAGTAAGAACATTGTAGCATGTACGCTGTGCTCGGAGGGGAGCATTTTATGGTGTGCTGCGATCCTTATGTCGGGTGTTTGGAGATCGAGTCGGCATTTGTAAAACGTTCGAACGACGATTAAAAAAATCAAACGTACCGGAGCACCTACGGCAGAGCTGGCAAGCTTGCTTTCGTAGTGGAATAAACAAAGGAACTTGCCGTCAATGAGACCGTCCTCGGGGAAGCTCCAGAAGTTGATGAATGACAAAGAAGTTCCATTTCGACAGCGGCTTTCCGGGAGTGAGCGGATGCCGCGTAGCAAAGCCTTCGAGCTTGTCGTCTGCTAAACCCAACTGAACGAAACCGCCACCGACTCCGTGGTAACTCTGAGGTAACTCTCGCCTCATTGAGCTGCACTACATTTTCGCGCAGCGGAGTCACTCTCGGCCACAAAATATTTATCTATAACAACTGCGAGGGCTGTCAGTTTTAATGTTTGTACGCAAGCTATTTGACGTTCTTATCGAAAAGAAGCCAAAACGTTTCAGTGCCGACAACAGCTTAGAAACGGTGGAAACGGCACTTTTTCTCGTTCTTTCCCATAGAGCCCCATGCATTGGCTGGTGTCAATTAGAGCCACTCTATATGGCAGCGTAGCTGCCAGAGTAGCGCCACGCTTTTCCCTGTGCCGCCTCTCACCGTGATTGGTCACACGCGGTGCCATAGCAACGAGCTGAGCTGGCTCGGTTTCCGTAGCAACCGAGTGACTACTCGTCACGTGACCTCGCAAGAGCCGTGATGTGACCGGTAAGATGGCAGCGCCCAGACCTGGTGGATACGAGTTTGTTCGCTGCGCGGTAGACGTAATGTGCGGCTGCTTGCCGACGATTTCGGACTTCCGTGCCCTCTGACACAGGTATAGCCTGAAGATCTGAAAGAATGAGACTTCATACTTTTTCTGTGCGAGATCGCTCTGGATATTAGCACCTGTGCGACAGCATCAGTCATATCGCCGTAGCGGTGCTCGGATTCCTGGATGTGTTCAAGGATCGATAAGACTTTTTGCATGCAATATTCGCATACTCCTAGCCTTGTTTGAACGTTTAAATGTCTGAGAATCGATGCGAATTAGTATGCGTCGCATGTTGGACCTTGGGGAAGTTGTTTCTTCCTAGGTAACTGCATGATCACAGAAACTTTTAGCGAGGAAGCTCCTGCGATCTTTACGTTTTGTACTAATCAACGATTTTACGATATAGCTTTTATGGATAATATTTTCGCATTTTGTAGCTTCCTTTGAATGTTGGAATTTCTGAGAATCGAAACGAAAGGTATACGTCGTGTTTAGGGCCCAGGGGAAGTTGTTTCAGTCCTGGGTCACCGTATAATCACAGCAACTTTAAGCGAGGAAGTGCCTTAGTTCTTTAACCTTTTCTACTAATCGACGATTTTATGAATTGACAGTTCTGAAGACTTTGATAAACATGCTCTTGTTGCAAGAGCTTGCATTTGATCGCAGTGTTTTTGGTGTTTTTTTTTTCAGTGACAATCTGGCGTTTGCCCAAATGACGTATATGAAATGACCTGGTGTTATATTCTCGTACTGCGGGTACTAATACAGCGCTTACGTGGCGGCCCAACGGCTCCGGAACCAGGCCGCCAGGAAGACCGAAAAGTACGACAGGACACGGTGGTGGCGATGATGGATCTGAGGCCGAGCGGGTCGGCTTTTCTTTTATAGCAGCAAGGATCGCCGCGTGACATCAACACTTGGCATCACGCGGCGAGCATGCAACAATGATGCACGTGCACGAGGCGCATGCGAGCATGCAACAATGATGCTCGTGCACGAGGCGCATGCGAGCATGCAACAACGATGCTCGTGCACGAGGCGCATGCGAGCATGCAACAACGATGCTCGTGCACGAGGCGTTGAATTGTCCACACAATTCAACTTTGCCGATTACTACATTCTCCTTCCCTTTAAGGCTGCGGTCCCACGGCGGCCATCTTGAACAAGGCGTTAGTTCAACCAATAGATGGCGACACGCACCCGTGGGGTGGCCGAAACATTGGTTCACGGTGGGATGGCTCGAGCACCATCACGTTCCCCTTCGCGCCGCTGCCAGCTGTGCTCAGCTGGCTCAATAGCGTGGCCCAGCAAACGA